>ML877238.1:15163-33121 GCA_009831015.1 Picea engelmannii | reverse complement strand
CATATGATTTTTTTACCAAAAAGAATATTCAACTTAAATTAATGTGTCTATGTTAAGGGGATTCAAACCCAACAATGTTAACACATAACTAACAATATACTTAGTAACATTAGCAACCATAAATTAAACTAACCCCTTAAATTTTAACAAGAATATATTTATATCAACAGATAAATAGTTAAAAATAATAAATAAGAAAAAAAAATTCCCAATCTCATTTACAATAAAATAACAAAAATTAACATATTAATATAATATTTTAATTTAACATAAATATATTTATTAATACCTCATTTACAATAAAATAACAAAAATTAACATATTAATATAATATTTTAATTTAACATAAATATATTTATTAATATTGATTATAATTTAATTATTTCATTTTTACAATAAAAATAACAAAAAATATCATATTGATATAATATTTTAATTTAACAAAAATATATTTACTGATATTTATTATAATTTAATTATTTATTTTTATAATATATTTTATTAAATATCTTGGTTAACGTAATATACCACGAAAGGAAGATTTACAAGTACAAAAGATACAACACTTTTCCAATAATGAAAAACAAGTTCCCATTAATGACCAATTAATGACGAAAGATCGCAATCCAAGTGATTTAGAGACAAACTACGCATGCAAACATACTTGAAAATATTAAAATATTAATTTATTTGGTTTATGTGGTTACTTAACCCGTCAATAATAAATTAATTAAAGAAAAAAAAAGATGAAATTATATTTTTTTAATAAATTATCTTAAATATTAAAAAACAATTTATAGATAAAGTGAAATGATAAAAGTTACCAAATTTTTTAATAAAATTATTTTTAATTTTTAAAAGGTACATTTAGGGAATGTAAAATATTGTTAGTGTTATTGGATTTCTAGGGTTTTGTTTTGTAAGGCTATCAAGATTCTAAATTAATAGTAGTTCGAAGGAGAAATCTAAAAAAATCCAATCAAATTAAAAGTTGATATAACTGAGATCAGGTATAATTTATAAATATAATGCTTTTTATTATAGATAAAAAAGAAAACAAAAATATTTTAAAAGAGATAATTGTAAATAAAATTATATTAAAAGAAATGAAAAGAATTCCTTAATTTAACAACTTCAAACTCCTAAACATCCAATTTCTCATCAAATTTTAACCATTTGATTTTTGAATTAGCAAAAGATTTTTTATGAGAGTGTCATCAATTTTAAAAAAAATAAATAAATAAAAATTGCAATTAATTTCTTTTCTAAAAAAAAATATATTGTATGTATGCTATGTGTTATTAAAAGGAAAAGAAAATAAAATAAAATTAAGGAACAAATATAGGACATAAAGGAATAGTCCAAACTCTTATGTTATTAAAGTTTTTATCAATGTTGTTAGAAATTAATTTCTTTTCAATTAGGTTTATATGTGTGTGAAGGAAAAAGTAGAAGATGCAAAATATTTTTGATGAAGTTCATTTATTATGAAATGAATAAAATTAATTTCCTTTTAATTAGGTTTATATGTGTGTGAAAGGAAAAAGTAGAAGATGCAAAATATTTTTGATAAAATTTATTTATTATGAAATGAGTATGGATTTGTTTGATTTTTTTTCAAGTTTCTTTAAAAGCATTATATCTCCAAATTTTATAACTAGAATAGTTAGAGTAACAAAGATTTTTAAGTATTTTTTCAAAACCAAAATTTTGTAACTTTACAATTATTTTAGAGATCAAAATATACTTTTCAATCTCAATTCATTTTTTTATCAACATGTTAATTACAATAAAATTCAATTTCAAAATATTTATTAAAAAAAAAAAAACACAATTTACATATAAGTATTTTTTTTTCTTTTTTAATGTATATCATTGTAGACTAGTAAATCAAAATTAAAAATATGTAACATTTTATATGTAAAAATCTGAAATATATTAAAATTCTCCAAGTTAATGACATTATTTAGCAAAACTATATCATTTTTAGTCCAAATGAAGTCAACCCCATACACTTAGGGAATCTCAAATACAATTTTATTTTTTCAAGGAAAACCTTGCAAGATCACCCCCTCTTCCCCAAAATATTTAGATGGAGGTTGGCTCAACTATTAGATAATAATGATTAGTAACCTTGAGGGGCTTGATCAAATTTAAACTTGTCACCTATGGCTACCCTCCCAGTGACATGCCTTGGGTGGATGATTCAAATTATTAAAATAACCCTCAAAGCTAACAAAAATTGAAGGACATGGAGGTGGACTTTGATACACTTATCTATGCATAGGTCATAAGACCATTTAATATAATTTCTCTAGATAAATTCTCAAATAAATGGAATTCAGATTAGTTGTTGATAAGCTCATGTGTATCTATCTTTAAATTAGTATAAATTTATTTTAAATTTGAATTTATTGTACAAAAAATAAAAATAAAAAACACTTTTAACATCCATTTTTACTCATAAATTATTAATATACACATAATTTTAATTATTCATTTAATTAATTAATATTAATATTAATATTAAATATTATCATTAATATATTTTATAAATTTCTAATTCAATTTTCCAAAACAAATTAAAAAATATTAAAAACAAATAACATAACAACAAAATTTAAAATAAACACTTATAAATGTTTATAAATGTTCCTAGACATGCATATCCTCTAATATACTAAAATCCAATCCCAATTTGTATATTGACTAAACATTTAAAATGTTCCTAAACATTTAAAATAAATATTTATAAATGTTCCTAGACATGCATATCCTCTAATATACCAAAATCCAATCCCAATTTGTATATTGAATGAACTCTAGATTGAAGAGAAACCATTGGTTTTGAGGAAAGCGAATATATCCATTTTTGTTTTAGGGTATAGGATAAACATGTATATTTTTAATATTTCTCACACAAAGAAGGACATTGAATTTAATATATCCTCAAATTCTTCTATGTTAGAAACAAGGGAAAATATTATTGTTTAAGTCCGAAACAAGGCCAAATATTATTGTTTATGCCAATAAAAGATCAGAAAGACGTGATCTACTAGACCTTGCATTGGCTTGGTTGAAAATATCCATCACATATAATATTCATATCAAAAAGTTGAGGCATTATTTCTACATCACCCTTACTTTTACCATGAAGATGCTTATACTTTTATTTGTTTTTGATATCTAGATTGATATAACTTTACTTTTACAATGTAGATGCTTATACCTTTAATTTTTTTTTTTGCATATCTAGTTAATATAAGTTTGAAGTTAAAATATGAACTTTTGTCACTTCAAAAATATAATCTTATTTTTCTAAAACATATGATGAATAGAGTGATGCACCAAAGATAAACTTGGAATTTTATAATCTCCACAACTGCTTTTGTAGGACCATTTATAAAAAAGTTTAGGAATTGGAAATAGTTCACCCACACAATGTTGCATTATTATGTTGAAGCATGTTAAAGAAAGCTCAAACTCACTATCTATTCTTAGATGATTCATTGCATTGACAAATTGTTGATGAAGTTGTACAACTTGTTATTGTAATTTATGGTTTTGTTAGAGAAGTCTCCACTACTTTTCACTTTTTTAAAGTGGTTTATGCTGAATTACTTCTTGTATTCTCCCATTCATCTTTGAGATATTATCTATTTCATCTATATATTACATGTTTTCAAACCTTTTTTTAGCTTTATTTTTGTAGGTTTGATTAGGTATTCATATGGTACAAGAGTGATGTCTTTCATGAAAACAATAGTTTCTATATGTGTTGAAAATGTTCCAAACACAATAACCCAAAGTGTTAGACAGTGTAATGATAGTTTAACTTATTAAACTAGTTGCTTCTTAACTTCTTATTTTGGTTATACAAAAATAAAATGGCAAAAAGACTCTCAACTCATTCATAACATATAGTGGAAAGACTATCAATTACATCACAACAAATAGTAGAAAGACTCTCAGTTACATCACAACAAATAGTAGAAAGAAGTACTAAATTTAAAAACTTAACTCCCACAAACATAATTCAATTAGTATACAAAGCATCTTCAACATCAACTTCGATCACTTGGAAAATGTTTTTGCTAGTTCACAAATATGATGTTGTAGGGTATGTAGTGCCTAGTTCAAATTTCATGTTCTAGAAGAAGGGAAACTAAACCTAGATACAATTTCAAGTAGCTTGAACCATCTTTGTCTAGTAAATACACCTCAAAAATAACCAAATCAAAACGATCTTTGTATTTTGGAACCATCGATATTGCTTGGAGAAGTCAAACAAATGTTGTTAATGACACAATATACAATAGTAGTGATTGTAGAAAGTACCCACTAAAAGCTTATGTAGTCCAAAAACTCGTGTTATTTGGTTTACATATTCCAAAATTGTTAAGGGTTATATTTTCTTCCCATCTATTATTTGTGAAAGAAGTTATATGAATTGATAATGAATATCAAAGATTGAAGCATGGAAGAATTGAGTAAGTTAATTACTAGAGAAACTCAACCTCTTTTCCATTGAAATTCTTCCCAAATTTGATATCAATTTTGTTGAAAGTTATAGTTCCACCTGATTGATGGGAACTTTGACCTTGTGTTGAGGCCTTAATACCCCCGATGTTTTAATCAAAAATTGCCTCCCTGTTGTTATTTTCTCCTTTCTGGGATTCATATTCATTTCATCCTATCATTGCTTTGTAGCATGGTTTCTTTCATTCCTGATTGAAATGACTTACTTCTCGAATTTTGCTCCGATTTCCCAAATCCATCCCCTTTCCTCATGTTTCTTTTTCCTTTAGTTTGATCCCATTTCATTTTAAAGTTTATTTTTTCAAACTCTTTCAATTATTTTTTCTTCCTTTCCTTATTCTAAATTTTCCCCTCTAACTCCCAAGTAGGGAAAGATTGTCAAATTGGGCCCCTTTTAATTTGATTCACATTCTCTTTACTCAATTTCAAAATCATGCCTAATTCCCAAATCATGTCCCTTATATTCTCCACTCGAATGATTGTTTCTTTTCAAATGTGGAGTCCTTTTATCCTTGAACTTACCTTCCCTGTATTTATTTTCAAAATCAGGTTTGACTTCAAAAATCTGGCCTGACTTCAAAATCAGGTTTTCTATTCACCTTCTTTTGTTGAGCCTTGGCCCAATTTGGAGATTGGCCCTGGTTTCCAAATCAGGCCCTCTTATCATCATTCAAACTATATGGACTTTTAATTATGTTCAATGATTTTGGATTTTGTTTCATATTATTTTTTAAGATTTTAACCAAACCTTCAAAGGCCATATTTTTAATCGATCTAAAACCTTTGAATTAGACCCTCCCTTCACCAAAGTTCTTAACCCTTTGTCTGATTATGCAATCAGATCGATTTTTCAAATCAAGCCCTCCCTCTCCAAAAGATAGTAAGAAGGGGTCCTGAATTTTCAATTGGCCCCAAATTTCAAGTCATCCTCCTTTTCCACTACAAATCTATCGTGTTTTCTACTGCGCCTTCATAGTTATCCATTGTGGAAGTTAGGAGTTGATAAACACTATAGGTAGGTAGGATCGATCTACAAACGACTTCAAGTTTCAGATAGAGGTCTAGGAATTGAGGTAAATGTTTTGAATAACCAAGAATTCCCAATATAGAAGGTGGTAAACCAATCACCAACTCTTTATTCACTTCTTGGATTTTATTTAAAGCATCCTCTCAACTTCTAAACTTTTTCTCCTGAACGTAAAACCTTGCTTTAAAAAAAAATTAAAGTTCAATTGTGATCGGCTAGATTTTGAAAATCAGGCCTCCTCCACATGAACCCTTGATCTGATTCTATGATCAAGCCTGATGGCCAAATCAATCCCCCCCTTGTCAAAATATAGTTAGAAGGCATCTCGATTTTTCCAATCGACCCCAATTCTCATATCATTCCTCCTTTGTTTTCAAACTCCTTGCACGTGTGAAATATTTTAAAAGTTTGAATTGAATTCTTAATGTATACATGTTACTTACATATTAACATACTTTTAAATCATGTTCCATCTCAATGCAATTCAATGGCGCAATAGCTTGAACCACCACCTTTCGAACTTACAAATAAATGCAAGTTTTCTCTTTGTTTCTTTTATTTATAAAAGTTTGAAGTTGATGTAAGGGTCTTTTGTTCGAATAGTCTATGCATTGAAGCAATAATTGACCTCCCTCGTAATGCTTGAAATTGCAAACAAACTCAAGAATGTTATAGCCCAAAAATAATTCCCTATCCATCAGCTTCGCTAACTGGGTACTTGATTATGAAACACTCTTGTTTGATTAGCAAAATTTGTTCTAAATCAACGAGTTAGTTGTATTCTTTATTTTAGCATATGACGATATCCATATGCAGTGAAATTTCTCTTAGTTTGAATTTAGTTAGAAATTGCACGCATCCCCAATAGAGTTCCTCTTTCAACCCCTGAAAAGAGTTTGCATCCAAGTGAGATACTTGCATGAACTCTGATTTCCTCATTTTTCCCCTATGAATTGATTTTAGGAAACCTAAGTTTGAAATGTAAATCCCAACTAAAATTGAAATTATTTCTATAACAACATGTGCCTTAAGGCAAAGCTAATGTCACCATCCTTAAAACTAGTTTCCATTTTGAATTGCTAGAAGGTAGATATTAATTCATTTCATTCGATTTTTTGAGCCAAGTCTCACATGCCCCGCTTCTTTGATGCACTAACATACAAGAATTTCTATATGGATACCAAAGGATACAGAAGGAGGAAGAAACCAATAACGGGCCAACCAAAGGATCCAATTGAGATCATGGAGGTTATTGAGGAAACAACACCAATAGGTGAATAGAACCCCACAACAACAAAATCTTAAGTTAGAAGGGATGAGAAATATGCCAAGGGCAAGTAGCTAATCATGGAATCCCAAGGTGCTAAAGATGTAATGCTCATTTATGAAGACACTCTATACACTGCTAGGGTTAGTGGGGCCCACACATATAATGAACTATTTCATCTAATAAAAAATAAGAAAGGGCTCAAGGATGACGAGGACTTGGATGAAAGAGAAGAAGAAAATATCACTATAACACATAATTTATAAAAAAAAACCTTCATACACATTGTAGCAGTTGAATCTCTAGTGATGCCTTGTGCAGAAGTGATAGATATCTTATACAACATATAGAGGTCAACACCAAGAGAATTCTAAATGACCAGGGAAGTGTGTTGGATCATTCACATCATCAGATTTTGAAGCTTATTATAAGTTGTCAAAGGTTGAAATCTATTTCACCAATGAGTGACTAAAAGTATTTACTCATGACCAAAACTACTATGTCATCTTCGTTGATTGGTATGAGGAAGGGAGGACTTTCAAAGCTTTAATCAACAAGCCTTTCCCCACCATAAGCTTAGGTCAGAATACACATGAGTAACTTAATTGGTTAAAAAGGTTTATGGAGAGAAAGATTCAACTCATGTATGGAAAGGTTGGGTTGCAATGAGGTATGAGATCACTAAAGGAGGCAAAATTTTCGACTAGGCTACTATCCTCTCCAACTCACTTGCAGAAGCCATTGGAAAAGCTCAATTTGATACATTCTCAAGAACCTCAAAATTTTACATGTCTTCTTACATATTAGATACAATTTGTGCTTCTAACACATTCATGGGGATAGGTTGGTCTTGGTCCCTAGAGAAGACCCTTGTTCATGTATATTTCAAATACTTATGGAAGAACGTGTATAAATTTCAGTTTGCACTTATCTATGATGGCTTCCTAACACCATTGTATGAGCTCATCTTTGTAAACATTTCCCAATAATATCTACAGAAGCTATATAAATATTGAAAAACATTAGAGATTGGTACCTAGATGAATACTCCACTTATATCAAGACTTATGGGGTTACATAAGCACCTCATATGTGTTGAATTTTCTAATTTTCAGATCCGATAATTATTGCCTTATGATTTAAATGCTACCGTTATCATATAATAATTACACACTGAAAATCTCAAAAAGACTTAGCAAACTTAATGAGAGGTTGTTGTAAGTAAATATTGTATGAGATGATATATTACAATTGAGGGCCCCAATATATATACTTGGATGGAATTCCCTTTCATTAATGCACATGTCTTTTCCATTATTGTATTTTCATTAATTAATTTATTATTATTGATTATTTATTGATTATTTATATATTTATACATTATATTATAAATACATTAATTATATATTATATTTATGTTGATGATTATTTCCTCACATGCACGTCTAATTAATATAGATCGATCCATCCAGGAGCATGCAATGTGAAAACACCTTGAGTCTATCCACTCCTCGTCGAGAGAAAGACTACGCATGGGCCATTCACCATTAGAAAAGCTCCGTGAGTGAATGAATCATTTCCCTTGGTCAAATAAGCATGACCAATATGGGATAATGTATGTTCGATGTTGTTAACCGGAGAAACCTCAACACTCCCTCTCAACGAGGGAGACATTATGCATCACACCAAGCTTGTCTATGAAGTATACATTATTTGTCTTAGACAAAGGCTTGGTGAGAATTCCACAATTTTCTCATCTGTGGATATGTACTAGAGCTTTGTTTATCCCTTTTGTACCATGTCTCGGATGAAGTGATATTTTATCTCAATGTGCTTTGACCCGTCACGAAATAATGGATTTTCCAAAATCTTGACACAAATTTGATTATCACAGTGTATTAAGGTTGTCTCTAGCTCTTGATCAAATAGTCTTGCAAGAAGTTTTTGAAGCCATACTTCTTCACGACTTGTGACACTGGCAGTGATATACTCTTCTTCTATTGTACTGAGTGCTACATAATTTTGCTTCCTACTAAACTAGGATATCATAGTTGATCCAAAGCTAAAGAAACACCTCGAGGTGCTCTTTCTGTCCACTGCACTCCCTTCCCAGTCAAAATTAATATATCCCTGCAACCTCACTTCACCACCTGAGACATATCTTTTATTATATCTGATTGTACCACGCAGGTATATCAACACATGCTTTGTTACAACCTAATGGAAGTGCCTCGACTCAACCATAAAATGGCTCAGGGTGCTCACTGCAAAGAAAATATGTGTCCTGGTGTTAACCAAGTACATCAAGGATCCAATCAACTACATGTACATAATGGGATCCACCAAATATGAATCTGAAGTGGAAGCACTCGACTTCTTCAAATTTGTCATCATAGGTGTAGCCATGGACTTGCAATCATTCATACCAAATTTGCTCAAGATCTCAACTGTGTACTTCCCTTGTCAGAGGAATATCTCACCTGGTTTCTGCCACACCTCCAATCCCAAGAAATAATACATCAATCCAATATCTTTCATCTCGAACTCAGAGGCTAACTTCCTTTTGCATTGATCGATGATTTGGTCTTCTCTCGTAAGGAACAAGTCATCAACATATAACACTAAGACCAAATGATCACCATCAACAACCTTGTAGTAAAGGTTGGGATCTGCATCATTCTTGGTGAAGTCCAAACTCATCAAGTATCCATCAATCCTAGAGTACCATGCCCTAGGTGCATGTTTGAGTTTGTACAAGGCCTTCTTCATCCTACAAACATGAGAATCCCTCCCATGTACCTCAAATCCCTAAGGTTTTGTTATGTACACTTCCTCCTCAATCACACCATTGAGGAGTGTGGTCTTCTGATCCATTTGATGTAATCTCCAACCCATAACCGAAGCAAGAGAAATCATAGTCATGATGGAAGTGTACCTGGTGACTGGAGAAAAAGTCTCCTCATAGTCTATTCCCTCTTTTTGAGAGAATCCTCTCGCCACAAACCTTGCTTTGTACTTCTTGATGATGCCATATGTTGCATGCTTGATATTATAGATCCACTTGGAAGCCGCCACTGAATTCCCCTCTAGTCTCGAAACTATCTTCCACATCATTATTCATGATGGACTGATACTCTTCCATCATGACATCCTTCCAAACATGTTGGTCTGTTGCCTCCTCATAACTGGAAGGTTTAGAATCAATAATGTGACTCATCGATGTTATATAACTTGAGAACCTCTAAGGACGTTTTCTCTCCCTAAAGGTACCACTAGGAGATGCATGCTCTTCTGTATCCTGCAAAGTGTCACAAATCCAAGTTGGCCTCTTCCTAGTCAAGGAAACATCATTTTGCAAAGGGTTGTAAGGAACTATCAACTCCCTCTTGATCCCTGCCTCCTTGCAAAAATCATTGAAGTCTTTGGAAGTGTACTCTCCTCCATTATCTGACCTCAGCACCATCCATCATGTCTTCTACTCTAAGACTAGACACCATCTTGTAGAGAAGCATAGAGTGAAAAAAATAATTGGTCGCACTATGTAGTGCAATCCTTAAGGCAGTCGTGCCCTGTAATTAGGAAAATCGTGACCAAAGGGAATGTGGTCACTCTATGTGTACAAGTCACTCACGACCATGGCCATACAATAAAGTGGTCACGCCCTGTAATTAGGAAAATTATGACCAAAGGGAATGTGGTCGCTATGTGTGCACAGGCTGCTCGCGACCATGATCGCACAATTGCAAAACATAAAAGATCTAAAGTAGATCATTCATATCTAGCGTTGGAATATTTTAACTAGCTTCGAAAAAATACTTATACTAGCTTTGGCACTGAAAGATTTAAACTAGCTCTGATACCATGTTGAATTTTCTAATTTTCAGATTTGATAATTATTGCCTTATGATTTAAATGCTATTGTTATCATAGAATAATTACACACTGAAAATCTCAACAAGACTTAGTGAACTTGATGAGAGGTTGTTGTAAGTAAATATTGTATGAGAAGATATATTACAATCGAGGGCCCCGATATATATACTTGGGCGGAGTGCCCATTCATTAATGGAAATGTCTTTTTCATTAATTAATTAATTATTATTTATTGATTATTTATATATTTATACATTATATTATAAATATATTATTTATATATTATATTTATGTTGATAAGTATTTCCTCACATGCACGTCTAATTAAAATAGATCATTCCATCCTAAAGCAGGCAATGTGAGAGCACCTTGAGTCTATCCACTCCTCGTCAAGAGAAATACTACGCTTGGGCCATTCACCGCTAGCAAAGCTCCATGAGTGAATGAGTCATTTCCCTTGGTCAAATCCGCATGACCAATCTAGGAGAATGTCTGCCCGATGTTGCTAACTGGAGAAACATCAACAATATGCTTCCAGCTTATCTGCCAAATAGGTTGATCATTCAAGAATTTGGATACCAATTAGCTCCACTATATAGGCATGTATAGGCTAACAGAGTATGGGATGGAAGAAGAAAACACTGATTAATATCAATTTAAGTTGGAAATAACTCAAATGCATGATCCCTAGGGATTATTGCAAAACATAGATTTAAGATGAAGATCTTAGATATCCTCTATTAGTGTGAAGAGAATGAAGCTGAAAAACCTCATAAAAGAGCATTGACTTATGAAGAGGCTTTAAATAATTTGCAAGTTATTATTGAGGAGAAAGAAAGAAAAAAGAAAGAGGAAGATGAAGGGGTTGTTATTGAGAGAAAATCCCTTCAAGAGAAGAAAAAAACATAAAAAAAGAAGACCAGAGGCATTAAAAAAGGCCAAAGAAGAAGTTAAGGCCAAAAGAAAAGACGAAGCACGAAGAAAATATGTTAAGAAAGAAGAATTGGTAAAGAAAAAAGAGGTTGATGTTAAAGCCAGAGCTTAATTGTCAGCAAAGAAGGAAGAGGCAAAAAGGAAAGAAAAAGAAGATGCATAGGAAAATAAAAGAATAGAAGAAGTAGAGAAGAAAGCCAAAGCTGATGTATATGCAGAGAAGTTGAAAGCTAAAGTTGGAGTAAAAATATAAAGCTATAGGAGTTATATAGAAAAGAAGTTGAAGCAAACATTGAGGAGTAGAAGAGAATAGAAGAAAATTTGAGGAAGAAAAAACAAAAGGATATTGAAGTAGAAGAGGCCATACAGGAAGGGGATGAGCTAGCATAACATACTAGTGTCAATGAAGGCAACATGGAGAAACAAGATTCTTCACCGATGGAATAAGTCTTCACTACTCAAACCTTTGTTAGTACCTTTGGTCTAGGCATGATTGTAGGAAGTGATGGCCCTATTCCAACTCTAGTAGATGAAGATGCTAATCTAGAATTGTTTTTAGTCAATAAACATAAGAAGAAAGTGATAAGACAAAAGCATAACAAGAAGAAAAATCACCATTGAAACTGTGGTGATAGATACAAGAAAGTTGAGTTTGGCTTCCTTTACTTCTGCTAGATTAACTATTACCCTAGCTAATGTTCATAAATCCATGGATGTGGAGAAGAAGATGAAAGAATATGAAAGAAAAACCACCTTGTTGGAAAATCAATTCAATTAATATTACAAATCCAACAAATATCATATTTCAAATTTTATTGACTATGCTTTCAAATTGCAAAATGAATTAAGTAATGTACAAAGAGAATTCTATGATAGAGCTTATCATGTGTAGGCCCATGGTCAAGACATTGTTGATGCTATAACTTAGATTCAAGCAAGAGACTTTACCTATCAACAAACTCAATTATAGTTTGATAAAGTGAAGGACTAGTAGTCCTCCTCAGAGGAAATCCCTACTAAAATTCTTGTTTTCACCCCTGAAGCAATTGAAGAGATGGATTTTGGCCTGAAATATTGGAAACATGCAACTAACACATGGGGTGACTGATTCTACTATGTTGTGGTAGATTATAGAGAATATGACAAATAGTTTCCATTTTTCATCTTTTGGGCCAAAAGATGATTTCTTTCCATAGATGCAAGTATCTAAGGACTTGGAAGAACATATTAGCACAAGTGACAAAATATTATCTCTCTATCTGAAATTAGTGAAGAAACCATCCAAAATTTTCTTGAGGTTCCTACCAGAGACATAATGTTGATCAAAACTTTGTTACCTAAGATGGAGAAATTTGAAAAGAGAATGAGGCAGAGTATTGCATCTTATAAAGCCCCTTTCAAACAACATAATTTTCCTCAAGGAGATGCATTGAATCAAACTTCTGAGGCATGGATTGCTTATACAAGGAGTTGTAGAAAAGAAAATGATGAAGCTTTCATAGGCAAAGTGGGGCAATCTTCTAGAGGAGGTGATTCAAACAAGAAAGAAGGGGATTTGAATAGACAAAAAGGGTCAAATCCTCAATTAAGGGAAAATGACAATTCAATTGAGGAACCCAACATGCAGGATGATGGATTCCCCCCCCTTTTATTCGTTTCTATAAATAAGATGAATTTGAATGTACTAGGGATTTCTCTTTCTACAATTTTGTAAAATATTTTAGAAAATTAATGAATGAGAAGCCATTGTTGGCCAAACTATTTTGGAGAAAAACTTCACTTCTGAAACTTTTGACGTGTAGAACGTTTTTTGTTAGTTTATTGTGTTTTGAAATGGTGTAACCATTTTCTTTTATAATGTAGATTTTTTCTCATGTATGAGCAACCTATATTATTTTGTTTATCTCACAAATGGTTGGTCTATAGCCATAAGCATAGTACTGTAGTCAGTTGTTCATTTTCAAACTTCTCTATTATGTAATTGGTTATTTAAATTTCTACTTTTATTTTTCTTAGTAACTTTTTGCTAAAGATATGAAGCAATAATACATTCGGTCCCATGTTTACCTCCTTGGTTTTGTTAGTTTAGCTTGAGCATTACTCTGCATTTTGCAAATTAAAATAGTTGCATCTCATTTACTACATCCTAGAAAAAAAAACCCAAACAATGGTATGGGATGCAATTGCAAAAACCTATTAAAAGCATTTAAAGGTGGTTGAGCCATAAGCCGAGCGAGTTCCCTATTGCAAACAATGTAAGGTCTAATTGGGACCTTTTATTGGGGAGAATCCCTACTGATTGCACATGACGATCCAACTCTATTAACACCTAAGAACTTTGCTCTTAGGGGTTTTGACCCATTTCGAGATGACTCAAATTGTCAAAATTTTGAAAAAAATGAGTAGATCAAGGTGGAACTTTGCCTTGCCAAAAAAGTTAAACTCACCATAAAAGTCGAATTTGTCCACTTATTAACCCACTCCATTGAAGAATGATATATAAGGATGAGGAACTATAAATGTGTCACAATTAACTTCTTGTTCAACTTGTAAATTCTATAGGTTGTTCAATTTGCTCTACGTTTTACTTGGTGGCCTACTCTCCAAAACTATCCATAAAACATTTAAATTGGACAAAAATGTTCAAATTGAACATATAATTTCAACATTGAACATCAATGGAAGAGATGTGTCGTGCAATTTGTAAGTTTGTACTACTAACCAATGTAAATCCATGTTAACTCTAGCTCTATCAAGTGCTAAAATAGGATCAAATCCTTTGAGCTGTAAATTTTTTAATCTTTAAGATGAATCTAAGCTAGTTTTAGTCTCACTCAACTTAGTAGAACTCAAAACTCAAAACTTATACAAATACATATACTTAAAAATAATTTTAATTATTATCAAGATTAATAAGATATTCGTATAAATGCCACATCTATTGTACTTCTATTGATGTCTAAACGGACTCCTTTATCTATATAGCAATTTTTATATTAGGTGTATTTATAAAATCGCTCTACTATGTGTAGAGATATTTTTATGTTGAGTTCTATATATTTGATTAATATATAATTATATTATTATTTATTATAAATATTATATTAAAAAAACTTATTAAACTGAAATGTAAATGTAAATGATTTTGGTTAAAACGTTCTACCTTTTAGGTTTTTTTTGGCCGAAATCATACAATATAAATTTGGACAAAATCTAAACCCTATCAACAATAAATAAACAATATCAACAATAAATAAATAAACAAAAAATGAAAATAAAAAATGTTTAACATCCAACATAATGTGAAAAAAACAGCCCATAAAAATAAAAATACAAATACATTATTTTCCATCAGCTACCCGACTAAATATACCGAGGTTGGCCCACGTAGACCGGTCACGGGGCTCCAGAGTCCGGACCCACACAAATTCTTTGCCGGCAGGTCAAATCACAACCCTTTTAAAAACTCACTTGTACTTCAGTTAAAGCATCTCAGCCACATCTAACAAGCCGGCCATCACTATCATACGTCAGCTGTCAATCTGTCCGAAGCCTGTTGTGTCGCGTTCTGATTGGATGGAACTCGTTGGCCAAATCGTCCGCCTAAGAGTTCCTAGCCGTCGATTTCGGATCTGAAATTCTCGAATCTTTTGGGGATTAGGTGTGACGTGTCCCACCAAGAAGCAGTTTGGGAGAATTATTATTTCAAAATTCATAATTAAGTTAATTTAATAATATCTAAGACACGATGTGAAGCTAAAAATCGGTATTAGGATAATGCAATTAATTGGTGTTTTTTACTAGGGAGCTAATCCCCATGTTCCCACCATGTGAGGACATGCTAAGGCTCATTACACCATGCAATTTTATATTAGTGTGCTTGCAGTGGCAGTTGCCCCACACAATCTTCGTTTCTCTTTCCCTAGTCCCAGGCCTCTGCATATGTTTGATTCCTTCATTTCTTATTTGCTTGATCGAGGAGGGGGTTTAGGTGGTTTCAGTGATAATCATAAATGTGTACTGTTGATCTTGAGAATCTTCCCCATGCAATTAAGGCATTCCCTGTTTCTCTTAGAAATATATGAATTGACCTTGTAGCTAACCATGTGCTAGATTTAAAATGCAATTAATAAATTCTCGTTACATTAAATAGGGTAGACCCACATTAGCCCTGCCATCCCAGGTGGTTAGCGCTTTTGAAGACAAAAACCATAGGCATTGAGTGAAGTTAGTGGAGAAACAATTGAATACAACTGGTGATCCAACCAATAAATGGACCTTTTTAAGGACCATAAAGTGTAATTCCTCCTGCCATGCATGTGATAACATCTTGAAAGCCCAACTCATAATGGCAGAAAGGCATGCTTTTCCATGTAGCTTCTTGAGCTTCAAAATTGATGAAATAGTTATAATAGCTTTCAAAATTGATGAAATAGTTATAATAGCTTTCAAAATTGATGAAATAGTTATAATAGCTTTCAAAATTAATAAAATAATGATGCCCCATAATGTATCCCAAATCTAGGATACATTTCTTTTTGCAAAGCATAAATATATCATTGGCATAAGTAAATACTATGAGTTTAATATTGTTTTGACATGTATTAATAAGTTAAGACTAATTATAGGTTACTAATGATGTAGTTATAATGTTGATTTTACACATATTAAATAAGAAAACTAAATTATGTAATTAAAAAAAAGAAGTTTGTTAGGTATGTTGAAGTAGTATGGGATATAGGGTTATCATATTGTTTTGTTATTTTGATGTTTTTTTCTCTTAATCCGATCAAAACTTGGTTGAAAATTTTAGTTTGATGTAAAATTGTGATTTCAACACTTGAAAACTGTGATCTTGAATTAATTTTGGGCTCCAAGTCTACCCAAATACTCAAAATTGCAATTTAAACAATGCAACCTACTTCAACAATTCTTTATTCACTAGATTCTGGCGAATACAGGGCGATTTGAGTACCCCATATCAAACGTCTGTTGATGTTGGTATAGTCTTGGCCAACTTTGATTATTTGAAACATTGAGTGCAACAATATTTCGTTTGATATGGTCACAACATCTAAAGTTGAGATAGTTCAATTTCTAGAGCGGTGATTTATCAAAGAAACTGTGTATCAAATGTTAATGAAAAACCAACAACAAACTTTAGATCAAGCAGAAGTCACAATTGCATAAAATTGTGCAAGCCTAATAAAATGCAAGCAATGGTTATACATGGCATTGAGCATGATGAGCTGTAAAAAACGTTGAGCATGTGCACTTAAAGTTGAGATAGGCCTAACACATAAAACACATGTTAAAACATATGTCTATAATCCCCCAAAAACAATGATCCCCATTGCGTCATTAACAAAAGTGTGTGTATGTGTGTACACAAATTGTAAGAGTGAGTTGAAAAGTGGGTAAACTCAATATTTTAGTGTGGGATACGAAGCCATCATATCACCCCATTATTCCGATGGTTTTTTTCTTTCTAATCTGATCAAAATCTAGTCAAAATTTTTAACTCGATGCAAAATTGCGATTTCAACAATTGCAAGTTGTGATCTTGAACCAATTATGGGATTTTGGATCTACCCAAATACTCAAAATTGCAATTTGAGCAATGCAAATTGGTATTTCAACAATTCTTCATTTGCCATTTTGGTGGATACGTGGCAATTTGAGTGCCCTGTATCAAACACCCTATCTTTTTGGTTAGTTTATATATATTTTTTGGTGAGACAAAATTATATCTTAATCTACTCATTTTTGTTTTCAAAATTCTGATGATATGGGTTATCTTAAAATGAGCCAAAACCCCCCCGGATGGGGTGCCATCGTGGGACATCTGGCAGAGGATGGAGGAAGGGGATGGCCAGCGGGGCACGGAGCCATGTGCGCGGCTCGTGCCCCACGTAGCCGCCACCCCGGGGTTTTAATGCATACTTACTCCGATGCCAGGAGCATTAACGCATCCCTCCTCGACCGACTCTTTGCATTGCAATAGGCAGCGTTCTCTTAGCATTTCTGTTCGGCGGTGTGGTCTCACTCAATGCTCTGCGTTTTTCATGGTTTCCGGGGTAATTCTTGTCATTTCGCTTGGCTCTGCAGATCCACTGCAGAAGCCGAGTTCAACCATGCCTCGCCTTCGCCTTCGTATGCGTCCTCGCCGGGGCTCCCCATGGCACCCACGGCGCCCCAGCAAGTCTTCCTCGCCCTCTGGTTCTGCGGTCTCAGCTCGGGACAACAGGGCCATGGCGGTCACCCTCTGGACTCCTGCACAACCCGTTCGTAGCGTCAAGCATTCCAGCTCCCCTCCGCC
>ML877238.1:0-15063 GCA_009831015.1 Picea engelmannii | reverse complement strand
AAAAAAAAAAAAAAAAAAATGAGCCAAAACCCCAATAACAATTAAAATGAACCAAAACCCCCAATAACAAAGTTTCATAATCAAAATTCTTATTAAAATTAGAAAAAAATCATATAAAAAAAATTGAATTTATCCATTATTTAACTTACTCTATAATATATATAATATATGGCAATCTCATATACTAATTATAAAAAATTATATTAATCTTCTTACCAAAAAGAGAGAGTAATGCCATCATTACTTAATGAATTATTGATCATAAATTAATTAATCATTACTTAACAGTTTAGACAATTACCTATAATCCTTGACCATAGGCTATTTTTTTAATGACATCATTAAAGGATTGAACATGGTATGTGACAGGGAATCCATGCTACACAGAGGAAAGTACAAAGTGCATACTTCAAATCATCAATCTAGATCTCAAAAGACTTTTATAAATCAATGCATAATCTATGTTTCTGTTCTTCCAAAGCTCGAAGCTTTTCCTAAACACAAACAACTTTTAGAAGTTGGTTACTACACCATTTTAATTTTTTTAATGGAAGTCAACGTACAATCCACAAAAAAGATAATAATAAGCCAAGAGGATTTGGATAAGAACATAAGCTAATGGGGCCATTAATCATGGCATGCCTGTGTTGTGTGTGTTGTGGGGGAGATGACAAAATCACTCACATTACCATGTAAGTCGGTGAAAAGATATCCCAGAAAACACAAGAAAAGTAAGATACTCCAATCACAAAGAAGAAAGGGTACTTGTTAGGTTGTTTAAAATATTTTTATAGATATCAATTAGCAGATGTAGATATGGATGAATGAATATGTTTATATGGCTTTATGTCTGTCATTTTCATTATATTTAAAAAAGGGAGGTTATCTAGATAAATTTTATCTAGTCAAATCATTTATAATGAGTATTATGTTTTAATGAGGTTTATTATTAATCATAAATCTTTGGAAAAAAAACACAAAACAATTTTTTTCTTTAAACAACAATTATATATATATATATATATATATATATATATATATATATATATATATTTTGGTAAAATGTTATTTTATGAATAGATATAGTTTTTTTATATTATTTATTTAATTTTTCTTTAAGATGATAAAATCTATCATAATTTAGTTGTCAAGAGAAAGCAAGGACAACCATTATTAGTTGCTATCTGTGAATACATGCTGACTCATTATTATTATTCAAAGAAAACCATAGCACCTAAAATAACCTACCAGTGGTTTGTAAGGCGATATACTTTCACTCTTGCCAAATGCCTTTAGATCTTGGGCCGTTAATCTATTTCCTTTCCTTGACGAGTTCTTAGCTAATCAGATGCACTTTTAGGTCTTACTCTAAGAACACATATGATTTTAACTTAAATAGTATTTGCAAGAATGTTAGTTACATTTTTTATCGTCACTAAAACTACCTCCAATGAGATCATATGCTTTTTATTAATATCTAGCCTTAATCCCATACATAGGGCTAAATAAAATAATTGGTGATTTTGACAAGCACACTCAAAAGTTAAATTTTATTATAACTTAAAAGTAAATATTTAATTTATAATCTATTTTACGCTGTAACTTTTATATATATATATATAATCAAAATCATGTATCTGTTTTGACAAGTGTAAAGAAAAAAATAAGCGTTGCTAAGATAAGAACAAATTCTCATGAGCTTCATAGTGAAACTGCGCGTTGGTCAATTCCTAAAATGCCATGGGATGAAAGAGTGTGTCACCTTTGTGACACTAAGAAGGTTGAAGATGAAAAACAATTTCTCTTAGATTGTTTAGCCTATGCCTATATTATATCTCATTTTCAAAATAATTTTCACACTACCAACCTTCCTAACCTCTTAACTCAACAAAACTATGGTGATCTTGGAAAGCTCCTCTTAATGCTTTTCGAACACAGAAACAAAATTCTAAAGAATCACAAATAATCACTTAACCTCTTAAGATCCGATATACCAATTTGGTCTTAGTGGATGTTAATCATCATCATCATCATCATATATATATATATATATATATATATATATATATATATATTTTGAGGTTTTTAATTTTAAAAAGAATTGGATTGTGAAAAGTTAAATTGATGAAAAACATTTTTATTAATTAAAAGTTTATATACCTTTAAAAATATTTAAAATAATATATTTTGATTTGAATATTTTTATAAATACATATATAAAAAGTTTATATATGTTTAAAAATCTGTAAAATAATATATATTTGATTTGAATACTTTTATAAATATAAAAAGTATTCAATAAGTTTATATATATTTAAAAATCTGTAAAATAATATATATTTGATTTGAATACTTTTATAAATATAAAAGTATTCGAATCAAAATATTTTGAGTTGGGTTGTGAAGGGTTAAATTGATGAAAAACATTTCTATTAATTGAAAGTTTATATACCTTTAAAAATATTTAAAATAATATATTTTGATTTGAATATTTTTATAAATACATATATATTAAGTTTATATATGTTTAAAAATCTGTAAAATAATATATTTTGATTTGAATATTTTTATAATTATATATGTATGTGTATATATTTTTGTATAAAATTAAAATTATAAATATAATAAATTATATAATAATAAAATAAAATATTTTAATTTTTATAATTAATTTTAATGTTTATATATATATATATATATATATATATATATATATATATATATATTAGATCTTATTTTCAAAATATTTGTTATATTATCAATTTTCTTAATTTTTTAAGTCAACAAAAGTATGGTGATCTTGGAAAGCTTTTTTTAATACTTTTTGAGCACAAAAACAAAATTCTAAAGAAATGCAAGTAATCATTTATCCTCTTAAAATTCGATAAACCAATTCCGTCTTAGTAGACATTAATCATCATTATCATAATTAAAATTATAAATACAATAAATAATATAATAATAAAGTAAAATAATTATCATTATTAATATTAAAATAAAATAATCATCATTATGATTATTAAATAATCTTTTTAATGATAAATTTATAGAACTTAATTTTTTTTCCTATACAATGTTTCATTTTATTACTCTTACAAAGGGTTTTTAATTTTCATAATCGTGAATTCTATCATGAAAAACTTGTCATTGAAAAACTTAGAAATGGAAGTGCATGGCTAATTATAAAAACATTTATGGTTAGGTAGTCTTTTTAATAATGAATTTATAGAACTTAATTTAAATAAGAAAATAATAACTTCCTATAAATAATAATAATAACTTCCTGTACAATGTTTTCATTTTATTACTCTTACAAAAGATTTTTAATTTTCATAATTATGAATTCCATCATGAAAAACAAATTAGAAATGGGATTGCATGGCTAACCATAAAAACATTTATGATTTATGATTCTCCGAAGCAAATTTTGTCTAAATCTCAACATAAAATTGATATAGTTTATTTTCTTTATTATTATATACAGATATTATTAAAAGGAAAAAAAGGACTTATAATCGTAAACTTATTTCATTATAAAATTATTTCAATTTACCATAAAAATAATAAGTACATTTAACCATTATTTAACACATATTTAACTACACAAATTTATTAAGCATTCATATTCTTGCTGTGATTTGGGTGATCTACATTGATTATGAATTTTGGATTGCTCATGGTCTAATTGTTTATCATTTTTCTCATAATAGTTTTTTCAATAATCTAAGGCACTCTCCAAATCACCTTTTTAGAATAAATCAAGACAACTCAAAAGATGGGCTTACATTTATGTGACTCGAGGAGTGTTAACTCTATCTATATAGAAGTAATCTCATTATCAGGGTGGGGTAGAGAAGTAATCTCATTATCAAGGTGGGGTGGGGATTCTATATTGCAACCTTATAATATTATTTTTTTTGGTTTAATTGCTACATGGAGTATTTAATATTAGATTTATTCATTATGGTTTACTTTTTTTTTTTTTTTATGAGTCTCCTTAAATAATGATTAATTCTTCTCATATTAAATAGTTTATTTAACATTCATTGCATTATATGATTCTCATAAGATTGAAGAGGTGGAATTGAAACGAGTGAACAAAATTACATGGTGTCAATTGCCATATTTAAGACTTGCACCTCACAACCAGGACTTCATAGGAAGGTTACCCATCCTCGTATGACCTTAGCTTGAGCACACTTAACCACAAAGTTGTTCTCCATAGTTAATACAATTTATATTGCTACCCTATTTGTAAAACCTTAACAAGTATTGTACACTATGAACCATTCATTAAGAACATCATTTTGTTATTTATTTATGTAGAAGATCTTTCGTGATTCAACATTACAAAATAACATTTTTCAAGATTATTTTCATAAGATGTTTGATATTCAATTCATTCACCATGACCTCTCTCCCATGAGTATCATTCATTAATAACCAATTTCTCGTGAACTTAAATAATCCAATTAAAATTCATTGCATTAAAATATACTCATAAAAGTAAAGATATATGATTGAAACTAAAAAAAATAAATCACTTAACTTCAATTTCCATCTTCAAAACTTGCATCTAATAACTAAGCATCCATAAGAAAATCACCCATTCCAATGTAACTTGGATGCAAGCACCATTAATTTTTTTATTTTTTTTAATCTACTTTTTGTAATCCTGCTTTTAACCTCATATATTTAACATATATTTAACGAACCATAAAGTTTTACAAACTTATTGAATAATGAATCTTTAAAATCTTAATAACACTTTTTAAAACAATATTGTTTTTTAATCAGTAGTAAGAGCCTCAACCAAATCTACTTTGTGGTGGTCTCTCCAAAGCTTTTCATTTAATGGATATATTGGATTTCTGGGTACAAAGGTAATGTAATCTCTATGGGTAGTATTTGTTATCTTTAATTAAAAATGACATCCCCTTTATGGGGATTGTGCCTTTAATATTCCTTAAATTGTAAGTATCATTGCATTGTTATTATTCCTTATAGGTAAGGAAAGCTTCTAGAAATGTGGGCTGTTATATTTTCTTCATTATGATTTATGTTTAAGAGAAGTTTATAATTATTTAATTAGATATTTGTCTTGTGTTTCATTAAAAAAAATTTAAATTTGATTTATGGTTAAGTGAATGATATTATTTATTAATTGATGATATCGTGAACTTCAAAGCATAATTCATAATCATTATTATTAAAAGTTATAAAACATTATAATAACATTAAAATGTCGACCATGTGAACCATGCACCACGCTACATAATCAAAGCTATTTTGGAATTCCCCAAGTACATCGAAATTAGTTCACATTAATTAATTAGTAATGAATGTCCATTGAAATTAGTGCACATTAATTAAAAAATATTAATTAATTAGTAATGACATGGTGACTTACATCCATGTTCTCTTTTTCTACAATTTCAATTATTTTTGAAGTAAACGCCCTTAGACTATGATCTTTGTAGTCCGGGAAGATGAGCCACGAAGGCCTATAAATGTATTATAGGCTCCAAAATAAATCTAAGTATTTATATACTTGGTACTATGTTATGTTATAGCCCCAAAATAAATCTAAGTAGAAATACTTATTACTATGTTAGGTTGATATTATTATTTTTTTTTTAAGTAAAAAAGGAGGATCATGTTTATATTATAGCTGCAGAGTTATAGAGTCTGTTTGCGATGTCAACTGTTCCGCCTGAGTAGGAAACTGAGACAGCTGGACATTCTATGTCATTTGTTTCCAAGCAAACAAAATTATCAGAGTGTTGTCCTGCAAGTAGGAAACCGGGACGCCTTTCCATTAAGTTCAGTATGTATACTAATAACCTAATTACAACATGACTATAATCTAATTGGGATAAAACCTTGTTTTGAAACAAAAAGTGATTGCTAACTAAGAACATCAGTGAACCTTTTATCCAGTTGGCTCGTCCTCGTCCCCGTGCCTTCGCCATCCTGCGGGAAACGTGTAAGCTTGCACGCACGTAGGGCACACTGCCTTTTCGGGAGAGTCCTGGAGTGTGCAGCATACAACATGTCGAGTCGATGGTCGATTTGAGCGATACGAAAGATCTGATCATCCAACATGCTCCACATTTCAAAGATTAGTGCTAGGTACCCCAGGTTGGTGAAAAGTTGCTGGTCCTGCCAATTACCCTTAACCGAGGCTAAGGGAAATGGCCCCTGTGCTCCTTCACCTTCATTTGCTTCACTAACTTGATATACCTGCCGGTTGTTCTGCTGATTCGCCTCCTCCGGAGGTGCACCAGTGGGTGGGTCATTTTTTCCTTTTGCGCAGGACGATATCTCTTCTTCAACATAACAGGTGGTGAATTCCTTTGCCGGGCTAGTTGCACTGTGGCCACGCGGTTTTCCCAAAGGCAAAATCTTGTCATCAGTGCCAAAATCAGTGGGAGGATTCCAATTATCCGGGACTGTGAAAAGAGGGTGCTCAGAATAGCTTTGCATGGCCTCGTCCAGGGTGATCTCTTCCACGTACACCATTAGAGGCGTTCGAGGTCTCCTGGACTTCCTGTGTCTTCGCGAGGACGCCAAGGCCAACACCTGCTCGAATTTCTTCTGCCTCTGCCTGCGTGATTTAGCTGAGTACCAAGCTGCGCCCCTGCGTGGATTTCCTCGTGCTTTGGGCATAATGAAGAACCTGGGGATGTATGAGGTGCCCAACGGATGGATAGCCTTGCTCCAAAACTCCGGAGGCTCTGCGAAATTCGGCTCTGCGAGATTCGGCTCTGCGAGATTTGGCTTTGCGTTTGTCTCTGCTAAATTCGAATGCCTCTTATTGCTATCGAGGCAGGTGATAAGGAGGAGGAGGATGACGACTGCCATGGCCATTAAGGCTGGCCTCCTAGTGCTCTGGTGCGCTATCCTGTTCACTTGTGCGAAGGGCCTCGTCTCTTGGTTAATGCTGCACGGGCTCGTTTCCATTTAAGTGCTGAGGGGATGGTCGCCGGTGGTTGTATTAATGGTGCGGCCCGACGTTAACCTGCATGTCTCGGTTCTGCAACGTGGCACCCCATCCGGGGGATGTTAGGTTGATATTATTATTATTATGTTTATGTTTTTATTTTTATTTTTATTTTTTATTTTTTCTATTTATTCCACACACTTTCTGTAGAGGATTCTCTTTGTTGGATGGATCACCAATATCATGGATTGTATAATTTAATATAAAACTTTCTAAGTTCCCCATTTTCATCTTCATTGATTGACATTTTGTTATTTTTCTTTTTATGTTTATGCTCTATGATTCTGGCTATTCCACCCTGCTTTAGCCTAGGTTTTGCTTATCTCCAAAACTCTATTCCCTTTTGTGTTGGACACTTTTTCATTATTTTTGACTTAACTTGTAACCTCCTTCAATCTTTATGGACTAGGTGGATATATATATAGACCATAGAGTAAACTTCAAGCTTCCAAGGAGGCCCATTATGTACTGGGTAACAAATAAGTAACGAACTTCTATATCTATTTAACATAAATCTATTTAACATTCATGCTTGGTTTAATGTATTCATAGAGGAACACAACATTTCATCATTATTTTCGACTTTAGGTAGGCACTCTTATAATAGGGTATGAAATGAACAAATCTTGGACCTTATTAGAGAGCTATAAACCTACATTTGAGAGAGATGAATCCCAATATAGGTTTGAGTAGGAAGAGTGAAGTACCTTGTATTGATTGGGTGTTTCCATTTGAATTGCACATATTAGTGACTCATGGAATAATGGTGAATAATTCAAAAGGAAGGTGCTTAACTAATAGTCTAGAAGTCACTGTGGACCACACAAACTATAGTCAATAACCAACTATCATTGAGGAGAAACTTATGCTAGACAACATAGTTAGTAGCCGATGATGTAGGATTCACACTTGACAAACAAATGAGTAAGCTCAAGGAAATCTATTTTGTCCCCATATCTTCTATCATCCTTTGTCTAGTGATTATTTTGAAGTTATATACGTATGGGTCATTAGGTCATAGTTATAGTTAGTTGCCTCTAGTTTCAACACTACAAAAATTAAGCATAGTGATATCCTATAAATTTAGGGCTCTTTTTCATAATAATTGTTGGATAGGCAACTTTGGAGACAATTTTGTAGTTTGATATAGTTTTGGGAAAAATCCTAAATATAGGAAAAGTGCGCGGAAGAAGAAGGAAATCTAGGGAGCGTGTAGCTAAGGCACATCCAGGAAGACAATGTGCAGGAGGAGGAAAGTGTGTAGGAGGAAGACAATGCATAGACATAAGAATAAAGCCGACAGAGGATAAAGCAAGAGAATAAAGCATGACAAAAGATTGACATCCCGACATTCTAGAAATAGAAGAACCACATAAAAGCAACATGTAGAGGGAAAACCGACACGAACAACAAATTAACTAAGGGAAGTATGCATTGTGATGGGGTATTTTTGGGATGAACAGATTAGGGTTTTTAGCCATAGATTTCTATATAAATATGTAACGAGTTGGGAAAATGGGGTTCAGTTGTTCCGCTGTTCCTCTCTTGTGAGTTATGGCTCACTAGGGGTTCCTCCATATGATTGGGTTACAGAGTTATTAAATGTAACAATATGTTGATGAGAAGAATCAATAAATGAATGCTATAGAGATGATACCAAATCTTGTGTTATCTGTCTTTTATACGTTTTCTTATGAATTCTACCTGAATGCTTCGTAGAATAGAAGTGTCTTATGGTTAAACATGGTGCAATGTTCATAACTATTACAACAATGAAGTATATATGAATCTGGAATAGCATGATAATATGAATCTAAATCACTAAGTAGTTCATAAGGAACAAGGACAAAATATCATGCACATAAACTATAAAGAAGAATGAACGAGATGGCCACCTCCCAGTCCCTCAATACTGCAGAAGCCTGGTTCTCGTAGTCCCAATAGATACCTCAGGTGAGACTTCATCTGTGCAAGCAGATGATGCTGAAAGGGCTAGTGTCTGGTGGGTTTTGTTGGTTAAAGATAACTCAAACCTAGGGTCTTACAACCTACGCGCAAATCTAACAAATGGTTCTGTTGCCGGGACTAAGAATTTGCGATTAAGGGAATGTTTTGGAGGCCAACTAAGAAGGAGATCACATAGTGGTTGGAAAGAAAGGAACATGCGTTTACATGACAAGAGAACATGAATCCTTGGATGAGTGAAAAGAAATGGATGTAAAGGTATGTGTACATAGACCTGCATGAAATTTTCTTTGGCAAATTTTCAATTATTCTGACTAAGTGGCTAGAAATATTAGTGGAGAAAACTGGAAGGTTCAGGGTTACAATGCCAAGGAATTGGAATCCTGAATTGGTAAGACAATTGAATTCTGTAAGTAACCCAACTACTCATGTAGTGTATTTTTGGTTGAATAGCATACTAGGAGGATATATTATAGAGTTTGTAGTAGATTACATTCAATCATACAATGTTGCAGAAAGAGACTTTTTCAAAGGTTCGCATGGGAGGTTCTTGAAATCATTAGGTACGTGGATAAAAATGCTACCATGTGACAATCATGTGATGATAATGTAATCCGACTGCTAAAGGGGTTCACACACATAGGGGAAACGAGGATGACAAGAGGATATTCTGAGAACATGAGAGAATGAAGGAAGCGATGATGAGGGAAAGAAGGGACCAAGGATGCAAGAATATGGTATACCAGAGGAAGAATACGAGTTTGGAGTATTGCATGAAGGGAGGAGGTACACGAGGAGAAAGACTGGAGCTGGGAAAGGAGAGCCACACAATGAACCAGAGGGGAGATAACCTTGCGCAATAGTCCAAATCGCGGAGATACCATATATAGGAGGGGAAGAAGAGGAGTTCTAGTCCAATCCAGTAATATAAGAGTTGTTAAGTCCTACTCAGACTGAGTCCTATGTCTAGTCCACGACCCTTTGTGCATCACCACAATCAGAGATAATAGTTGATGACTTTTCAAAATCCATTGTAGTTAGCCAGGGAGGACAAAGTAACAACAATTAGAATAGTGGAAGTAATGCACAGAGTCAGAGTAAGAACGAGAGTCAATTAACATCACCAAGAGGAGGGACTACATAAATCAACATGGCAGGGGTAGATAATACTCTTAGACTTCCTGAGTTCTAGGGAGTGGGGTCAGAGGATCCATAACAACATCTGTTTGTCTGCGAAACAATATGGGCCACTAAGAACGTACAGAATGAGGTTGTGAAGATTGTGCAATTAGCGACAACATTTATAGGTCATGTTCTAGTATGGTATATGAAGTTGCAGAGTATCATGCCTGCAGGACATGCCAGGACATGCCAGGACTTTGGAAGAGATAAGGAAAGTGATGCTGAAAGAGTTCAAGAAGCCAAAGTTGGAGTCATAGTACATCACAAAACTGAAGGAGATTAAATAGATACAAACATAGTCGGTATGGGATTTCGATCACAGATTTAAGGATGTGATGGGTAGACTGACTTTCCAAATTCTATATCAACATAATCAAGAATGGTTTATTGCATGGCTCCTACCACACATTTGCAGGCCATTGATTCAATAGAAGGTTGGGTTGCATCGCGAGGCGTTGGAAATTGCAATGGAATTAGAGTTGTCTTCGGTAGGAGACAATGGAGGAATGGAACAAGTTCAAATGTAGTTGGCTATGTTGACAATTCAACTGAATGAACTTACAAAATGGAAGGAGAAACAATAACAAGTTTGGTGTACCAAGTGGGGAATTGAAGGCCATCACAAGGACAAATTCCCAACATTCACGAAGTATTTAGCAACTAGAGCACTGAACCCATTACCAGGAGGAGGGTATTGCGAGGTATGTAAAAAATGGGGCCATCATCCCATTGAGTGTCCATTATTACAGAAGTATCAGAGTACACCAAGGAAATTGTTTTGCAATTTTTTCAAGTCTGTGGGACATGAAGAGAAGGATTGATGCGCGTTCGACTTGATGAGAGAACACACATAAGATATGTACAGGATTTGGAAGGAGAATGCTACAACTGATGAGGGTGGTTCAAAATATAATAATCAAAGAGGTTTCAATCAAGGGAACAGAGGAAACTTTGGTAGAGGTCGAGACAGAGGAAATTTTGGTAGAGGAGGAAGAGGACCGAAAATATGTTATAACCATAATCAACCGAGACACTTGGCTCATGACTGCCCGAATCCATGTACAACATACACATACTGCAAAGCATTGGTTCATGCGACATAATATTGTCCTCAACTAGTTGTGAAATGACATGACAAAGGTAACCAAAACTAGAATCAAAATTAGAGTGTGTAGGAGATATCAACCGAGAAATGAAATGAAGGACCAAGAATAACAGTTGTTACGTGCAAAGGAGCTAGAATAGGAGTTGATATGAAAAAAGGAGGAAAGCAGACTGAGCTATGGGTAAGGAAGTCAACAGGGCCTATGCCAACCTTTGATCCTCAACAGGAAAGGGAGACATATCAAAAAGTGTGAAAAGAAGTACTTGGATAGGATTGGGGAGAATCAACATCATCTGCACCTCGTGTAGAAGATTGCGCTATGCTAGAGAGACCGTCTGAAAATATAAATATGCTAACAAAATTGTTGAGGAGTTGTGTAGAGCTAATGAAAGATGAAACTACGTTGAGTACATTATATGACATGATTGATCACTGTACAAGAGGAAGGGAAACTCTTATAACCAAAAGGATGGTAAATCGGGTACTGCATAGGAAGAGAACCAATGGTGAATTCAGATTCAATGTGTAGATTGGGGAGTACGATGTGGATAATGTCATCTTGGACTTGGGATCTGATGTGAATGTTTAACCTAAGAAAACCTGGGAGATGATGGGAAAACCCAAGTTAGTATGGTATCCTGTTCATTTAAGGCTCGC
Source organism: Picea engelmannii (assembly GCA_009831015.1). Classification (NCBI taxonomy): domain Eukaryota; kingdom Viridiplantae; phylum Streptophyta; class Pinopsida; order Pinales; family Pinaceae; genus Picea; species Picea engelmannii. Next base: position 3,151 of record ML877238.1, on the reverse strand, counting down.
AAATCAACACAAAATAGTCCCGATTGGTCGTTTGATAGGAGTACCCGTGAACATAGATGGGGTGCGCAACATGGCAGAGTTTGAATTTATTGAGATCGTGGATGAAAGTCAACCATATCCAACACTAATGGGACTGGAATGGGATTTTTATAACTAGATAATCATTAAATTGAAAATGAGGGAGATGATATTTGAGGTTGGAGATTTGAAATTTACTGCATCCTTAGACCCATAAGAAGGAAAAAGATACATACAGACAACAAGAGGGAATGACATTGAAAATTTATATAACATGACTACGTGGATGGAGGATTATGCCAACCCAATAGTGGATGGTGTGTCGAGTTGGATAAGTATTAGTTCGTGTGCATCAGATTCAAAATTAAGTCTAGAGAATTGGCAGCAGAGGATGCATGAAGTGTCAACTAGACAATGTGCATGCATAAACTAATCCTTGTGCTAGATTGGAACAAATCTGTGTGATCCACCCATGCATGACATATTAACTGATATAAGCATGTTTGTAAAGGAATTTGAATCGTAGGTACACGATAAACAAAGGTTGTTAGCACTAGATGTTGTCTTAAAGGCGACTCCAACTATATGGTGGGATGCACACAGAGAGGGTATAAAAGATTGGTCACAGTGTAGCAGGCTCATGAAAATAAGGTTTTGTGTTGAGGAAGAAGATGTTGCACATAAATATACAAGAGAGAGTGACCCAACCGGTCATGTAGAACAGTGCAGGGATTTATGGAGTTTAGTATTGGAGATAGAATGGCCGAACAAATTTATACACGCACTGGACACAATTCCGAAGAATTGGTATTTGGAATTGGAAATGTGTAGGGAGACAACACGATGTGAAGAGTTGATCTATAGTTTTAGAGTCACGTTCACATTCTAACATGAATCTCCATCAATAGATGTAATGCTACAGGCTATTCGAAGTAATATTTTCTTGGAAGAAGGAACGATGGAGGTAGTATCAGTGTGCAGTGTGCACAGAGCCAATATAAATGTCCATGGGTTATTAGAGTGCTAAAATATAGCTAAGGAAGAACATGATGAAGAAGATCCTAGAAATGTACAAGTACCTGAAACAGAAGGAGAACGAGCAGTAGAAGGGCCAGAGCTTGAGTCTTCCGCATACACACAATTGATAAAGACGTGGAAGGTAAACATTGGGACAACAAAGAATCCCAAGTTTGCGTAGATAGGATATTATTGGAGTGATGAGACAGTATAGAAGATTGTAGACTTACTAGGAGAATACCAAGACCTATTCCCATTGACATTTTTATAGATGAAGAGGAGAGTTGGAGACTTAGGTGAGATGAATATTCCACTGAAACCAGGTGCTAAGTCAGTGTGCTAGAGTCCTTACATGTTAAATCCAAAGTACAAAGAGAAGGTGAAAGATGAACTAGACAGGATGTTGGACGCATGAATTATTGAACCAATAGAGGAATCTGAATGGATAACTCCAATGGTAGTGCAGAACAAAAAGACAGGAGGAATGAAGAACTGCATGGATCTGAGGAAACTGAATGATGCATGTTTACATGATCCATTTCCAACACCATTCACATATGAGGTACTGGAGAATGTAGGAGGACAAGAGACTTATTATTTCACATATGGATTCTCTGGGTACCGTCAGATAAAAATTGCACAGGAGGATCGACACAAGACCACTTTTGTGACATAGTGGGGGAGCTATTAGTATACAATCATGCCCTTTGGACTAAAGAGTTGGTGTTTTCCAGAGTAGTGGTTGCAACATTCAAGGAATTTATTCATAAGTTCCTTGAAGTGTACCTGGATGATTGGACTGTGTTTAGTCTACTGAAGGATCATATAGAAGTCCTTAGGATAATGTTGGATCGGTGAAAACAATGTCATATTTTGCTGAACCTGAAGAAGTGTATCTTTTAAGCACCGTTTAGAATTATGTTGGGACATGTAGTGTGAAAACAGGGACTATCAGTAGATCTAGCCAAGATCAAAGTAATTATGGAATTATAACCTCCTACATCAGTTAGAAAATTGAGGGAAACATTGGGTCATACAAGTTATTACATGAAATATATCAAAGGATATGAGTAGATCACAACACCGATGGAAAAGTTACTGAAGAAGGAAGCAAAGTTTCAATGGAACGAGGACTGTCAGAAGGGGTTGGACACCTTGAAACATAAACTGGTAACCGTGCCGATTTTGATCTTTCCAGAATAGAACAAAGAGTTCCATGTGCATGTAGATGCATCATCCATAGCGTTGGGAGAAGTTTTATCGCAACCTGGGGAAGGAGACATAGATCACCCAATCGATTTTGCAAGTAGGAAGTTGTCTATAACATATAATAATTATACTACCACAGAATGAGAAGGATTGGCAATGGTCTATGCACTACAAAAGTTCAAACAATATTTATCAGGGTCTCACTTTAAGATGTATACAGACCATTCTGCAGTAAAATACTTAGTCAATAAGACATTGTTGGGGGGGAGAATATGCAGATGGATACTATTGTTCCAGGAATACGATTTTGAGGTGATAGTAAAACCGGGGAAGCTGAATGCATGTATAGATCATCTATCATGGATATTGTTAGGTGAAGATGCAGGAAATTTAGATGACAACTTACCAGATGCACAACTGTTTGTAGTAAATATGGTGGATGATTACTTCTCAAACATCATACAGTTTCTAAGTACATGCATGGCTCCATTTAAGATGAAAATAGCGTAGAAGAAACAACTAGTAGTGAAAGCAATAGATTATCAGTTGATTGTAGGGAATTTATACAAGTTGGGGACAGATGAAATATTGAGACGTTGCGTGTTGGAAAATGAGAGGCCAATGATACTTAAAGAAGCACATGATGGGGTTGTAGGAGGAAATTATGCAGGGAGAGAAACTGCATAAAATATTTTGTGCACAGGGATTTGGTGGCCTACACTTCACAAATATGAGAAGGAGTACTGTCAGTCATGTGATGTATGTCAAAGAGTGGGAAATCCATATAGGAGGGATGAAATGCATTTAAATCCACAGGTTATATTGTAATCATGTGATAAATGGGCCATAGAATTTGTAGGACCAATCAATACACAAGCAAGAAGATCAGGGGCAAGGTACATCATCA
>ML877236.1:0-13142 GCA_009831015.1 Picea engelmannii | reverse complement strand
ATATTTGCACCATGTTAGGATGGGGCCCTCCAGGAAAAACTGCCATATCAGACACCCCCCCACCGTTAAAGGTAGAATGGTCGAGGAGGTTCAGAATTTCTTGTCGGCCGTAGATTTGAGCGTTGCATGCTCAACCATTGATCTCAGTGCACTCTTTAATCATGGAGCGCGCAACATATTACTTTTCAAAAACTTAGGATAACACCCATTTTGTGGGTTTAACACCATTTTCTATCATTTTGATCACCAAGGGGTTAGACCATATCATTAAAACATCAAAACCAAGAATTTTGACCATTATTAGGCTTGTCTTATTGACATAAACCAATTAACCTATGTCCTATCCTACCTACCTAACACATTAGCCCAGATTAGACTGTTGGGCTAAGAAATTTACTTTAGCCTGGGGCTATTCGATCAAGTTTACACAGTTTGATCAAATTTATACACTAGCTAATCTATCTACTTGGCTAAGATTAAACAGTTTAGCCAAGCCTTATTCACTAAGCCTATCAACACAAATTCAAAAAGATTTAACCATGATTAAACTGTATGAATAACTCATAATTATTTCATGGGGCCATATCATTTTATTTTATGCCCTCTTTTATTCTCTTATTTTCTTTTCTTTTTCTTTTTATTCTTTTTCTTTCTTTCTTTTTGTTTTCTTTCTTTTGAAAATAATTTGTAAAAATGAAATATTATTTACAGCCAAAATACACCAAGAGTGGAAATTTTCCAGTCACCAGTTGATCCTATGAATTATAGGGTTATAACAACGGCTCCACCTGGGGATGGTACTCTCCTTGTGAAGTGCCAAGAACTTGCTTTCTGATGTCTATAAAGTTTTCCTCCATTGCTTATTTCTGCTATCTGTTTTGTTTTTATTTTGAGAACTTGGTGGCACTGGTCAATGTCTTAGGGCCTTCTCTGCAGGCTTCAACCATTTGGTCAACATCACCTACACACAACCTGAATGTAAAGAAATGGTATGTATAGGGGGAATGGATTTATGAGATCTCTATTGGGGTGGAAAATAATGCTTCAACATCCTGCCATTTACAGTTCCACCTGGCAGGTCTATTCCATAACTGTCTTTGAGAAAAAATGTGTTATTTCCTCTGAATGCTTGAATGATGTAAGGGCCTTTCCATAAGCTATCAAACTTTCCATGTTTACCCTTATCATCATTCATGGAGTCCCATTTTAGCACTAAATCACCCAACTCAAAATCATCTTCTTTAGTTCTTCTATCAAAAATCTTTTGATGTTCTCCTAGATGACCTAAGTCTTGTTGTACACTTCTTCCATGGATTGCATTAAGTGAATCATTTGATTTATTCTCCTTTGGATATCATTTGGATCTTCTTGCGCTTTCTGCAGTATTTTCATAATAGGGACTCCCAAGGAAAGGGGAAAAACTTCTTCAGCACCATACACCGATTGGTATGGAGACATGCCAATTGATCTTTTGGTGCTTATTCTGTCAACCCAGAGCACAAAAACCAACTTATTATGCCATGATTTATTATTCTCTTGTAATGTTTTCCTGAGGATGTTCACTAGAATTTTATTTGAGGACTCAGCTAGCCCATTTCCCTGAGGGAAATAAGTTGTTGAGTTTCCTAGAGTAATGTGGTACTGGCTACAAAACTCTATAAGATTTTTGGATCTGAAGGCTGCTGCATTGTCATCTATAATTTTCCTGGGGCATCCAAAATGAGACAAAATGTTATTTTCCAAAAAATTAATGATAGCAGAGTCATTGGCTTGCCTGCATGGTACCGCTTCGATCCACTTTATGAAATAGTTTGTGGCATTGAGGATCCACTTGTGTTGGCCCTAAGAAGGAGTGTGTATCTCTCCAATAAAATCTAGGCCCCATTGTTGGAAAGGAGATTCGAATGAGATGGGTTTCAGGGGAAAAGGAAGGAGCTTATTTTTACCTCTGAAAGCTTGGCATTTATGGCATGAGGTGACTTTTTGATGTACATCATCGAATAATGTGGGCCAGTAAAAACCGGCTCTAAGAATTTTGTTAGTTGTAGTCTTCTAGCTTAGATTCCCACCACTGTCTCCTACATGAAAATCCTACAGAACCTTGTCAGCTTTGTCTTTCGATAGGCAATTAAGCAAGATACCACCAGGATCCTTCCAATAAAGATTACCTTCTAGAATACAAAATTTCAATGCTTTGAGTTTAATAAATCTGGCTTTGGTCTTAGTTAGACCAAGAGGAGCTTGTAAGTTATGAAGTACAAAAATGAGGTCTGTGTACCAGGGAGAGTTTAAGAATACCCCTTTTACATTTGGAGTTGACTGCTCTTCCTACTCGTCAACTACAACCAATAAATTGATGTCTAAAGCATGAAAATTAGATTCAGCCATTAGTTTGGCTAAGCCCTGACCTTTGATCAGTTTAGTGGGTTTTATTTCGATGTCATATTCCAAAATAACCACAATTCAATTTCCTCTCCTACCATCTAGATTATCCTGAGTCAGGATATCCTTTACCACCGCATTTGGAACATAAACAATTGTGTGGAATGGAGAATATAGACTCTAAAATATCTTATGTCCTTTACCATAGCAAAAGCTTGTTTCTCCATTATATTATAATTTAGTGCAACATATCTCAAAGATTTGTTGAAGAATGCTATGGGTTATTCGTACCCTTCGTTGTTTTTCTGCAATAATACTGTGGAGATGGTGTGTTCAGATGCAAAAGAGAAAAGGTAAAAGTCTTTGGTATAATCTGGGCTGATCAAAACTGGGGCTTGGGTAAGTGCATGTTTCACTTGCTCAAATGATTGTTTGGACTCAGTGTTCCATCTGATTTTTGTGTCTTTTTTCAACATATTTGTGATGTTCCTAAGAAGTTCAGCCAAGTTATGTATGAATCTTCTGAGGACATTTATTTTGCCAATGAATGATTGTAGCTCTTTGATGTTCCTAGGGTGTTCCACTTTCTAGATGGATTCTATCCTGATGGGATCTATTTTAATTCCATTCTTAGAGATTATGTGTCCCAACAACTTGCCTTCCTCTAAATCGAAAAGACGTTTCTTTGGATTCAATGAAATTCCAATTTTTTGCACTTCTCAAACACTCGTCTGAGATGTTGCAGGTGTTCCTCATCAGATTTGGAGTAGACAGTCACATCATCTAGATATATGACTATTAATCTACCAAGTTCATCTACAAAATCAATATCCATTGCTCTTTGGAAAGTGGCACCAACGTTCATTAAGCCAAAGGGAATCTTCACATACATGAAGGTTCCCTAGGGCATGGTAAAGGTTGTTTTCTCTTGATCATCTGGGTGAACAAGAACCTAGTTATAACATGAAAAACCCTCTAGTAAGGAGATCCTACTAGCCCCAACTACCTTTTGTAATATGTGTTCCATCTTAGGTAATGGGTAATTGTCTTTGAGGGAAACCTTGTTCATATTTCTGAAATCAATACAAAGTCTGATTTCACCAGTTTTCTTCCTGGTAGGAACCAGGTTAGAAACCCATTTGGAAAATCTCAAGGGGACTATAATTTTGGCATCATACATTTTTTTGATTTCCTTTTCTATCAGGGGAAGCAACTTGGGATTAATTATCCTAAGTTTCTGTCTGAAAGGTTTGTGTTCTTATTTTATTGGGATCCGATGTTGTATGATACTTGTGTCATAAGATTTTAATTCCTCATAACCCCAAGAAAACACATCTACATATTCCTTAAACAGTTCAATGTATTTGCGTTTTTTCTTAGGGGGTAGAGACTTGGAAAGTTTTATCATCTTGGGTTTTTCCTCTGTTCCTATGTTACATTCTTTGATCTCTTTACCACTAGCTTCAATTTTTGGTTTTTCGCTACATCGTTAAAATCAAACAAGTCTTCTACTGGAACTAAACCTCTAGGTAACACATTATTTTTCAATTGTAAAATACCAGAATCTATCTCGTTTTCTTTCATTTCATCCGAGTCCACATTATTTACACTACCATTTTAAAAAATAGATTTATCTACATTACCATCGTCATTCTCTAAATCTATGTTTGTACATTCGAAATCATTCTTACACTGTAGGAAGTCTTCAATTTGATCGGCATTCCCAAATACCTGCCAGTACCTGATGTTGTCTGGAACTGTTGGTTTGCATTTCACCTCCACTGTGTATTTGTGACTGGGACGTAAAGGTATCTTACATGTATTTGTTGATGTAGCCAAACTGTCTGCTAGTATGTTTTGTCCCCTGGGCTTTACCTGTAAGTCAATTTTAGTAAAACATTGAAGGGCATCTAAAACAACATTCCTGTAAGCTCTAAGTCTGGGATGTTAAGCTGCATACTCACCTTTAGTTTGCTTGATAATCAATTCAGAATCACCTCTTACCATAATCTGTTTGGCACCAACCTTCTTCAGTAGTTTCAGGCCGAGCATCAAAGCTTCGTACTCAGCTATGTTGTTAGTGCATTGGAAATTCAGTTTGTAAGAATGACTCTCTGAATACCTTGATTTGTAATTATGCAACCAAACTCCAGCTCCAACTCCCTCCTTGGTCACATCTCCGTCAAAATCCATGCTCCAAAGGTCTACTGGTAGTTCCTCACTTTCCACAATTGCAGTGTTTTTTACCTCAGTGATTTCTTCATCTTCTTTCGAATCAGGTGTGTCATCCTCCAGCTGAGTGATTTGTTCTTCCAAGTCACCATCATTGTACAAAATGAAAGAATCCATATCGGAATGTGCAGAGTATAGCGGGTAATTATGTGTCTTTTCCTGACTGATGACCATATATTTCATTAGAGTTTCTTTGTACAGTATTCTTTGTTGTCCACATACTGGGATGGTGGCATATGACATATCTAGCTGCAGGGTTCCTTTCATCTTATCTCCCTAATATCTTGATAGTAACATACCGTATTTTGGGGGAATGTCTGCCACTACGATATCCATCACCATACTCTTTGTTGGGATTTGAGCTAGGGTGATGCATACGTCCTTAATTATCCCTATACATTTGACCTTTATAGAGTCAAAGGAATGAAAATCCTTGTAGGGTTTGGTGACCTCAAGTCCCAACTTTTCCATCACATCTTTGGGCATCAGATTGTGAGAGGCACCCAGATCCAACATAGCATTGTGTAGGATCGAGTCGTGGATATTCAGGCTGATGTAGAAAGGGGAAATGACACTGTTATCAGTTTGACCATTAACTTCAGGACCAAACAGGAGCTGAGGTTGATCATCAACAAGATTTACTGTTTTTGAGTGACTGACTGACCTGAAATTCAAAGCCTTTGTACCTATCTTTGGTTTGATGCTTAAAGATTTAATCACCTGCGACCTGTAAGCATTCTTTCTCATCAGCTCGAAAAGGGGAATGGGAATATTCATTTTAGCTAGTTCCCCTTCAAGGCTGAAAGTAGTGGAAGCTTTGCTTAGGATCTGTACTTCTGGTTTATCCATCAGAGTCCTATGGGAAGAAGCACTTGGTTGACTAGTTGACAAAACCTCAGTCTGATTTGATCTTTGTAAAATTTTGGGATTTCTTTTTGCAGGAGGTTCGGCATTATTCCTCTCAAGGAATTTCTTGGGAGAAGCTTCCGAGGTTTTCTTGTTTTCAACTATTCTCTTTGTCTCAGTATCCTTCTTTATTTCAATATCCTTCTTTGGAGGGTTGTCATTGGCCTTCTTGCTTCTCAGGGTATACTGCCTGTGGACCTCCATTATAGCATTTTCAAAAGCCTATTGTTCTATCTCCTTTTCCTCGTCATTTACCTCTGTTTGTGAAAGGAGGAAGAGTTCGTGCTCTTCCTGAGTAAGAAAAATTGATTCATCATCGTGAACTCCCATGAGGTTTATGTGAGTATCATCCAATTCTTTGATTATATTCTCACCTTCATCGCCGCAGTTTTCCTAGAGGGGTGGTCCGATCTGCTGATCAAGACCCCTCTGTTCTCTTTGATCTCTGGGATCTCTTTGCCTAATCTGGGGAGGATTTATTCTGAAGTTTGGATTCTGAATCTGAGGAGCAACTTGGTTTTCCCTGGGTGGATTTTTGTCAGCTATAGTAAGCCTCTCCATCATTCTCTCCATGGCCCTGGCTAGGGAATCTAGTTTGGCATCTGAAGAGGAGGTGGAAGGCTCTTCCTTAATGGTGACCATTCTTTCAGTTCTCTGCCTGGCTCTTATGGCTAGAAGATTTGCTTCCACGCTTACTGCACTTTTCTGCATGTCTTCCAGAGTAGCAGAATTTATTTCCCTTAACTTGTATGACATATCAACGTCAAAACCATCAGGGAATTTTGTTAATGCCAACCCTTGAGGAGGTTTGATATCCAATGGAATTGCATTGTATAGATTGTTGAAACAAGTGCAGTAATCCTGCACTTTCTCCCCTTGGTTCCTTCTGATATCCTCATATTCTGACAAGATCTAGAGAGGATTTTTCTTTACCTCCCATCTGTCAAGAAAACTTCGATGAAAAGCAACAATGTTAGTTATGGTAGCAGGGCGCAAGGCTTTGAACCATTTTTTAACTTCTCCTGTTAGACTCTATGAAAATAGTCTCATCTGAACATTAGCCTCATCAACTTCCTGCAAATCAAAATAATCATTCATTTTGTCAACATGTTGTTGTGCATTCAGAGGACCGGTACCATCAAACCAAGGAAGTTTGGTTTGATAGTCTTGAGGCATGGCATGTAAAGGAGCGTCCAACACCAAGGGAGCATATATTGCTGTCATGACTGGTGGAGGAGGCTGGACAACAACCTGTGTGATTGGAGGGGAGGTAACAAAAGTTGTGGAAGATGAAGAGCTGGGAGGAACTGAGTGAGCTGGTTTAGGTTTAACAGAAGCTGCAGCAATAGTCAAGGCAGAAAGTTCAACTGAATTTTGGAAGTGAGGTTTGTCCAACTCTTTGTCAATATTAGCTACTAGATCTTCTAACTTGTCGAATTCTTGAAGAAATCGTTGGTCAAAGTCTGCTCTGGGAGAGAGTATTTTAGGGGTCCGAGGTTGCAGGATGGTTTGATCTAGGACTGTTTCACTTACAAAGCTGTCAGATTTAGTTCTAAAAAGGATTTTCTCAAAGGATATGTCAAACTCAAGATCCTGGAGGGAAACCAATTTATTTGGGAGAGAAGGGGACCTATGAAGGGGACTGTGACTCTCGGAACCCTCTGTAGTGTTCTTCTTTCTGAGTAATTTTTCGGGATTGTCTATTGTTGTTGCAGGTTCTGGATCTGGATAAGATCTAGTGAAAACTTTTTTAGGAGCCGTAATTTTTAATTTTAATTTTAATTTTTAGAAATTTTAAACTAATTATATACAAACTTTAACAACCTCTGAACATTATCTCTTTATAGGTTTAGGTTTTATGATTAGTTCAGAAACAATTTTTTCTTTTTCCAGGGAAGAGAAATTGAGAGATGGAAAGTTTTTTTAGTTCCCCAGTATGGTCGCCACTATGTTATCGCTCTGTAAATTCCTAGAGGTTGTTGAGAGGTAGAAGAAATTTATCATAGGTAACTTTATACAACCACTTCGAAACTAGGATCTAGCCCTTCCAGTTTTAGAGAGGGATCTCTCTGTAAGATTTAACTTTGTTTTAGATATTAGATATTAGGCTAGTTAACTGAATAAGACTGTATTGTTTGTTTTATAAAATAGATGAAATATCGCTTACGCATCCATTAGGCTATGGGGTCTGCTTTATAAAGTTCTGAGATCAAAGAACATATTTTATAAGGTATTTTCCCAGGGTAGGATAATGCAACTATTAGATCCTTTAGAATAAAATGATAGGTAGCAGAAAAGATGATGAAATCAATTATAAAAAAGAAGTATTTAAGAATTTCTTTATCATAACGTCAGAAGATAAACATTTAGATCTTTAAAAGTAAGAAACAGAGTATACAAAGATAAATTCTGCAACTTAAACTCCTTTTAAATGATTAGATATAGAAAACACAAATGATTACGAAGATAGAAAAACCATTCAACGAAGAGGAGTAAACATCACCAACAGTTAACACGCAGGAATCCTGTGAAATGTCCTTTCTATTATTGGTAAATCTCTTGAGAAAGATTACAGTTCTTATAGCTTGCTTGGGCGTAAAGATCAACCCTGACTACTTCGAAAATTGAAGTATTTATAAGAAAAATTACAAACAATCCTGTCATTAATGATCATGACGTGGTAGAATCCGAATCTAACTAACTAGATAAAAAAATACAAAAACATAGGAACTGTTGATGATCTGTCGAATTCTTCATGCCGATTTTGGGGAAAACCATTGATGAGTCATTCACTTGACTTTAACTGCTTCGCATGTTGACTTGGTTTGTGCACTTCATCCTTTATTCGATCAAGGTGCACAGATCATCCCATCTTTGCTTATTGGGAATGGTGACTTTGAGTAGTCTCCGGTACACCTCATCCATTTCTGTGTATTTTGCGAAAGTTGTCTTTGTGATGAAGATATACTTGATTTCATGCTAGATGATGATGTCTAGTTGCAGAGTCTCTAAAAATGCTTTACCTTTTATGCTGCCATGTATCCCTGAAAACTTGGAACTATCATTTTCCACCATGGCCATCTTTTTCCTGTAATCGGACAGAGTCATCGGTTTGTCATTTAAAACCAACAAACTGGGAAGGCCTTTCTTCTGCAATGCATCATTCTTGCTGAAGAATCTCTGAACCCCGATATCCATGTTCTGATCTCTCTCTTCCAGCTGTAACATTAATCCTCTTTTGGTCAGGACCTTCTTAACTTCGAGGATAGTCTCAGTTCTATCCTCGATTTCCAGACTTTCGAGCTCATCTTTAGTCTTTGAATTCAAAAACTTGATGATTTCATTTGCTTCCTTGGGCATTTATCCTAGTTATCCAGTGATCCTATCGATGGCCTGCCTGCTCCTTAACACCAATTCGTGATCCTCAAACATGATCTGCGCTAGGGGCCAGATTTCTGTCATGGATTTTGAGATATCCACCCAAATGTTCTCCTTGGCTTCTACTAGTGTTTTTCCCACAATTGTTTGCTTTTGTAGCTGCTGTATTTCCTTCTTAAATTTCTCTGATGTGTGTCTCTCTATATTATAGTTGGATTGGAAAGAATCTATAAGCTTCTGGAGATTCTCTATCTCCTGCTCCAATATTTTGATTTCAGTTCCTTGTAAAGTCATTTTCTCCATTGATGTTTCTAAATCTTCAGATGTCCCTAGTGTTGTCATAGGGGTAGTTGATGGAAGTTCTGCAGTGGTGGTTGTTGATGCTGTCACTGTGCTAACTCCTATGAGGGGGATTGCACGCAATGGAATGAATTCCATGGGTGTTGTCTGTTCCTTTTCCTTTATCAACATGTCCAACTCTACTTCCATCTCTTTCATCTGTGTGTTTTGTTCCATGATCAACTTTAGTATTTCTTCCTTTTGACCCTCTGTCTTTGCCATTTATTTTGTCTGTGAATCTTCAGTAGCTGACAGTTTTAATTCTTTCTCAAAGAGGTTATGTCAACGTTCTTCTTCTTCAGTAGTTCCTCAACTACTTTCACGTTTGAGGGGTCATACCCAATTTTAAGTACTAACTCTTCCAAAGACTTGATCATGTTATCTTTTGCAAAAGATGACACCTTTTCCAGCTTTAGTTGAGTCTGAACAATGTTCAGAGAAACCTGTAATTTTGTAGCAGTTGTGGAAGCATTGGCCAATGTTGAGAAAACCATTTCTCCAGTCTGTCTATGCAAATCCATCTGATCAGCTGGATGTACCTGCTTAGCATCAAACTCTAGTATCGACCTTTTGTAATCAGTGATTTCCTTTGGATGAGGCACCTGTGCCTGTAAGAAGTCCATGTACATTCTCCCTTTTTCTGTATCTAAGGCAGAGAGAAACCTATGCTATGTTGTGGAGGTCTACTTCCAGAAATGAGCATAGGTGTTGTTGGTCAACATCTCGTTCTTGTTTTTTATCACATCGTATTTCTCAAAGATACTCAGTTTTGCAGACTCTCGTGATGGCTGGTTGATCAAAATGGTATCAGTCTTCTTCTTTGAGGGAGAAGTAGACATTGTTTGCTGGCTACTGGAGAAAGGTGATGAATGCTCCCCCTCGACTATTGCAGTAGACTAGGTCTCTTCCTCTCCAGACCTGTCACTAGTGTGACTGATTTTAGGCCTTTTTGTGTAAACCTGGAAATCTTCTGATGACACTTCAGTGACTGAAGGTGAAACATCCTTTCTGGGTCTTTTCTCCCTGGTTATATGAGGTGTAGTGGTTTGTGACATAACATATGGAGGAGATTGGTGTTCAGTGTCTTCCAGAGTGTTGACCTCCCATTCTGTTTGATTCACATATTTCTCGATCTCAGGTTTGGGCACACGAGCATATGGGGAACTTTTATTCCTCAATCTCATCTCTGCAATAATCCCACATGGATCATAGTGCCATGGGAAACTGATGCCAAACTTCATTTCCTTCAACATCTTGTTCTCCTCTTCTCCAACAACGCTACTGTTACAGATAAAAGATCATATTTGTCGCTTAATTCTCAACTGTTGTTTCTTCTTCAAAGCTACGAAATGTAGGTCGTTTGAATTGATCATTTTCCTAATGTATTCCAAGGCAAATATCCTGACAGGTACATATCTAGGAATCTTATAAGGGGCCAACTCACATCCATAAATTATGATTTCTGTGTGATTCTGATACAGATACCAGTCTCCATTTTTGGTGAGGTCTGAGAGGTGTAAAATTCTTTGGATCTACTCATTTATCCTCAGTTCTTGTCTTCCATTGATCATGCTTACCACTGGGTGGTAAAACTGCTCGATGAATTGCTTGAAATTAAAATATGTGGAGTTTCTTTTTCATTAATGAAGTCCAAGAGGTGACAGGCTAAGGTTTTTCGTCCTGGTCCATTTTTTGCATTGTGAATAAGAACTTATCTTCTTGAAAGAAAACAAACATGTAAGATAGTATTGAAGAATACTAAAACATGCCCTATGTGGGAAATTTGAAAAGTTTCTCATGCATGTTCTCATCTTGAAAACTATTGTAGTCGAACTGGATGGTGGCTTTATCTTCGGCAGAAAAAATGGACAGGAAACCCAAAATGGGCTCATCCACCCATTCGTCTGAATAATAACCAAGCATGTAACATAATGATGAAATGACTTGGTTACCTTTTTCTAAAAACATGGAAGAATGGTAAGGGGGATTTTTCTTGGGGAATTGGGCTTTTTGAGGAAGGAAAAACTCGAATATTTGCGCTCTCTGGGGAAAGGAAAGATTCTGGTACATTTCAGTTAGAACTTCAAGGGTGAAAGTAGAGGGGGACTCGACTCTGGAAATTTTCATCATTTGGTCAATGGCCTCAGGTGTAATAGTGAACAGGGTCTCCCCCGAGGACAAAATGGTAGCTCTGTTGTCGGGAAGGTAATGTTCTTGGCACTTGAGGGAGAATTCGAGAAAATGGTGAATTTGGGGAAAAAGATATAGTGGGAGATAGGACTCTGAGAGTCCAATCTCATCGCTTTGATCTAGGAAGGTGTCCCTGAACCATGAACACAATTCAGAAAAATCGAATTCCAATCTCGTCTCTGAGATCAGGTAGTCTTTGTCGGCTAACAGAATTCGGTCGAGATCGACAAGAGGTGGGAGGAATGAATTTTCATTGACCTTTGATTTCTTAGATTTTGGCGCCATCAATTCAATTGGTACCTGCAACTTAAAACAAAAATGTTAGCAAGTATTTGGCTTTATCTCGGTTACTAGATGAAAATGGTGGGTGAAAAGAGCTTTTGGTATGCGGAAGATGTGAACAGTGTGATAATGGTGAAAACGAGATTAAATTTGGGTGAACGGGTATCCGTTGGGCGTGGGGGACAGGTCATCAAGCTAACATATATGTTAGCCTGTATTAATTGTCCAACGGGTAACTGGGTATGAGGTGGAAAATAAAGGACGGGTGACAGGTGTGCCAGAATGATGTGGAAGGTGGTGATTGGAGGGAAGGTGAAAAAGAACCTGACATGTGACAAGTAAACGTGGGGGAAATGCCGATGAAGTGATGAGACAAGACTTAAGAGGGGGGTAGTGGAGTGTGACATCACGAGACAGCGGGGTAGTGGAGTGTGATGTCATGAGGAGGCAATGGTATAGCAAGGTTGGTATGGCAGTATGTCAGAGGGGGGGTAGGTAGTAAATGGTTTAGAGAGGGGTGGGTCTGACATAACGAATTTTCACCACGTTAGGATGGGGCCCGCCAGGAAAAACCGCCATATTGGACCCCCCCCCCCCCCCACCATTAAAGGTAGAACAGTGGGGGGGTCCGGAATTTCTTGTCGGCCATAGATTTGAGCGTTGCATGCTAAACCATTGATCCCAATGCATTCTTTAATCATGGAGCGCGCAACATATTACTTTTCAAAAACTTAGGATAACTCCTATTTTGTCGGTTTAGCACCATTTTCTATCATTTTGATCACCAAGGGGTTAGACCACATCATTAAAACTTCAAAACCAAGAATTTTGACCATTATTAGGCTTGTCTTATTGACATAACCAATTAACCTATGTCCTATCCTACCTACCTAACACATTAGCCCAAATTAGGCTGTTGGGCTAAGAAATTTACTCTACCCTGGGGCTACTAGATCAAGTTTAGATAGTTTGATCAAATTTATTAACTACCTAACCTATCTACTTGGCTAAGTTTAAACAGTTTAGCCAAGCCTTATTCATTAAGCTTATCAACACAAATTCAAAAAGACTTAACCATGATTAAACTGTATGGATAAGTCATCATTATTTCATGGGGCCATATCATTTTCTTTTATGCCCTCTTTTATTCTCTTCTTTTCTTTTTATTCTTTTTCTTTCTCTCTTTTTCTTTTCTTTCTTTTGAAAATAATTTGTAAAATTGAAATATTATTTACAACCAAAATACACCAAGAGTGAAAATTTTACAGTCACGAGTTGATCCTATGAATTATAGGGTTATAACAAGGGGTAGAGAGAGAGAGAGAGATTGAGAGAGGGACATAGATATGGAGGGATAGAGAGGGGGGGGAGAGTGTGGTAGAGAGGGAGATGGAAAGAGGGAGAAAGTGTTGGGTGGGGGGAGAGGGAGATAG
>WSFP011469263.1:0-17960 GCA_009831015.1 Picea engelmannii | reverse complement strand
TCAACTAGGGAAGCAAACTAGAATAAGATTCAAAGAAAAAGAATACACAACCTCAAAACCTTTAGAGCTTGTTCACACTGACCTATGTGGACCTACAAGAACCAAGAGTTTGCAAGGAGAGTCTTACTTTATCTTGTTCATTGATGATTTTACTAGAATGTGTTGGATATGTTTTCTCAAAGAAAAATCAGAAGCACTTAACAAATTCAAAGCCTTTAAAAACCTTGTTGAAAATGAAAAGGAGAAAAAAAATCAAATCTCTTAGATCAAACAATGGTGGTGAGTTCACCTCAAAGGATTTTGATCTCTTCTATGAAACCCATGGAATAAAAAGACAATTATCTGCTGCTAGAACACCTATGCAAAACGAGATTGCCGAGAGAAAGAATAGAACAGTTTAGGAGGCTGCAATGATAATGTCTGATGAATATTGGAGGGAATATGTAAGCACAACAATATACATATTTAACATAGGTCAGCTCATGGTTAATAGTGATAAGACTCCTTATGAAATATGCTTTGGAAGAGCTCCATCAGTAAAATACTTCAAGGTCTTTGGAAGTAAATGGTACGTCAAAAGACTTGATGAGAATCTTGGAAAATTTGATGCCAGATCTGATGAAGGTATTTTTATTGGATATGCTTCTAACAAGAAAGAATCCGTATGCTACAATATTAGATCACATAATATTGTTGAGAGTGCATATGTCAAGGTGGATGATGTAAAAATGTTAAGGATCAAAAATCAAGAGACTATACTTGAAAGTGAAGATGAAGATGATGATGAGACAATTGGCACACAAGTAGAAGAAGTAGAAGAGAATAAAGACATGGAAGATGATGATATGCATACGAGTGAAGATGAAGAAGATATTTAAGAAGAGATAAGAGAGGAATTCCCAAGAAGAGACACAGAGACACCCTCAAGAATGACTCAAAAGAATCATTCTGAAGAACTAATTATTGGAGATATGAATGATGGAGTGCACACAAGAAGAAAACTACTGTATCAAACAAAATTAACATTGTTGTCACATATTGAACCCATATCAATCAAATATGCACGTAAAGACGAGAATTGGGTCAAAGCTATGAATGAAGAATTGGACCAAATTGATAAAAATCAAACTTGGGAACTAGTTCCAAGACCAAAAAAACAAAAAAGTCATTGGAACTAAATGGGTGTATAAAAACAAAATTAATGAGGATGGGAAAGTAATCAGGAATAAAGCCAGATTGGTCTGTAAAGGGTATGCTCAGGTTGAAGGAGTAGACTATGAAGAAACCTTTGCACCTGTGGCTAGATTGGAGGAAATTAGGATGTTCCTAGCTTTCTCCAGCTACATAAAATTTAAAGTGTACCAAATGGATGTCAAGTCAGTATTTCTCAACAAAAACTTATAAGAGGAAGTCTATATTGAGCAACCATAAGGGTTTCAATTAACTAACAAAGGAGACTATGTATGTAAATTAAAGAAAGCACTCTATTGGCTAAAACAAGCACCCAGAGCATGGTATGCAAGGCTATATTCTTACTTACAAAAACAAGGCCTCAAAAGGGGATCAATAGACAATAATCTTTACTGTAAAATTGATGGTAATAACATGATTATTGTGGAAGTATATGTTTATGATATTATATTTAGCAGTGATGATGAAAAAATGAGTAAGGACTTTGCTAGGATGATGCAACAAGAATTTGAAATGTCTTTGCTTGGTGAATTGAATTTCTTTCTTGGATTACAAATAATACAGTCCAAAAGAGGAGTCTTTATCCACCAGTCTAAGTATGTTAAAGATATGCTTAAGACATTCCAGTTAGAAGATTGCAAACCTGTTAGTACACCTATGATAGTTGGATGCAAACTAATTAAGGATGATGAGTCCAAAGATGTAGATCCAAAGCACTACAGATCAATGATTGGGAGTTTTCTCTATGTAACAACTTCCATACCTGATGTCAAGCAAGCTGTTGGGATGGTGGCTAGATTCCAAGCAGCACCAAAGGAGAGCCATGTTCAAGCTATAAAAAAATTCTTTAGGTATTTGAAAGGAACTATAGATCTTGGTTTGTGGTACCCTAACAAGGATTCATTCACTTCAAAATCCTATTCAGATGATGATTGGGTAGGTAGTGTAGATGATAGAAAAGTACAAGTGGAGGAGCATTCTTTTTGGGAGAATCACTGGTAGCTTGGATAAGCAAGAAACAATTCTCAATTTCATTGTCTAGCACTGAAGCTGAGTATATTGCAACAACAAAATGTTGCACACAAGTGGAATGGATGAAACAAACCTTACAAGACACCGAAATAGTATTTGAATAACCTACTACTATCCACTGTGATAATACAAGCGCCATAAGTCTCTGCAAGAACCCTTTTCAACACTCAAAATCAAAACACATTCCAATAAAATACCACTATCTAAGAGATTAGGATGAGAATAAGAAAATTAAATTGGAATATGTTCCAACACAAGAACAAGTGGCAGATATTTTCACAAAACCCTTAAGCAAAGGTGTATTTGAATATATCATGAAAAAATTGGGAGTAATCCCTCTTCCAACCTAAATCTCTCAAGAAAATAATGCATCAGTTGGCACCCATTCAAGGGGAGACAACAATCAACGTCAGAAGGAGTCATTCTATTGTGATAGGAAAAGTGTGATTGCAGGAGGAGTTATCAATGGTCAAGACTCTGATTAGAAGCATTTAGATAGACATATCATAGGAGGAGAAACCATTTTCCATTGATGTCAAAGGGGGAGACTAACTTCAGAGGAGAGAAGCATCATCACAGGGGGAGATTGTGTATGAAGTTTGTGAGTTTCTATCAATGAAAAAGGGGGAGATTGTTGAACATAGTGTCGTTGATGTCAACAGTCGATATCTTTGATGTGATGATAAGATGAGATAAAAACTTAGGAGGGTTAGCGAATGAATATAAAATCTCAGAAGAAATGGCGCGATGAATCTCAGAAGAATCGCTGTAGGATTAGTCAACGATCAGATCAATTCAAGACCGTTGATGCGTAATCACACAATCAACGACATGGATGGATTGTAGAGAGAGAAAGGAGAATTAAACGACTTGCTATTTCCAATCTTGCAATTAGTCAGGACCATTCGATATTATAACTTCGAATATCGACGATTGTGGTTGATCTAACAAACGATCAGATTAAGTCACATTAAGTCGTGACCGTCGGATGCACAATCGCCAGATCAACGACAGGGATAGATTGCGGATATCGAAAGAAGAAATAAATATCATGCTATTTCCCATCCCGCAATTAGTCAGGACCGTCAGATCTTATAGCCTCGAAGATCGAAGATTGTGGTTGACTCACCAACAATGCACAACTTCAAATTACAGAGTTTTGGTGATAAGTTAAATCACTTGCAAGTTGTGGTTCCACAACCATCCTTGATCGTTGATCTGCTTCGAGTGTCCTCACGACTGTTGCATCACTTTAAGTGGAAGGATAGGATAAGAGGGGAAAAAAATTTGAGAATTTGATTATCTGAATACCCGTCAGTCGTTGGATCACTTTTTAGTGGAAGGACAGGATAAGCTAAAAAAGATTGAGAATTCAGTTATCCGAATACTCGTCAGTCGTCAGATTGAATTAATGGAAGGACATGATAAGAAAGGGCTGAGATCTGAGATCTCGATCACCTGAATATCCATCAGTCGTCGGACCACCTTAAGTGGAAGGATAGGATAAGAAAGGGATGAGATCTGAGATCTCGATCACCTGAATGTCCGTCAGTCGTCAGATCGAACTAAAAGGAAGGATAGGATAAGAAAATACGAAGAGCCGTTGGATTTAATCCAAGGCAAAGATGCATCGTAGACAGATCGAGTCGTTGATCTAAGATCCTGATCAAACAAACATCATTCACTTCGGGTCTAAATATGTGAGGAGGTTACTCTTCGGAAAAATCTCACTTCAAAATGTTCAGGTTGAGATTTGAATTTCTTGAAGCCCGGAGACTCTGAGAGCCGAAATAAATTCTCGACCGCCGGATCATCCGAAGTAAGCCTCAACCTTTCGATTCAAGAGGACATGTGGTAGACCACATTAGCATACCACATTCATAAGGACATGTGGAAGACCATGTCAACAAAGACATGTGGCAGACCACGCCAGTATAATACGTCATCAAGGACACGTGGCACAGTCAGATAATGACAAGTGTCAAGTTGAAATCGACAGTTCAGGTATGTGTAAATCACAAATCTGAGTGACACGTGGCAGATACTCATCTTGTGCCATGTCATCAAGTGACGTAAGAAAGTTAAGTCACTCTGGGAGTTTTACTTCAGGAGTTTTACCACCAACAGTTGCCCAAAGTCCCAAAGTCTCGAATGTCGGAGTCCCGAAGTGGATGTGAGTCGTTCGATCTGAAAATCACTTCGGGTGTATTTTCAACAGTTGATCATAATATAGTGAAAGGATAGCGTAAGTTGAAATAGGAGAAGTCCCAAAGTAAATGGTATCCATCCATCTCAATGCTTGATTAAGTCCTAGCCGTGGGATTAAACAATGAAAGGATGAGTGTAAGAATAAAATTTGACCATTGATTTGTTTCTGTGAAATAAACAGTCCTATATGATTCGTAGGTTTGAAAAGTTGAAAACACAAAGTTTCGAAGGGCGAAGTTTCGTCAGCCGTTCATCTCATCAGAAGATTGAATCGTGATCGTTGAAATTGATAAGTGCTCAAGTGATTGTTTGGCCTAGTGTCTGGTCACCGCCGTTGGTCATATGATATAAGAGATTTAAATGAAAATATAACATGTTGTTGTAATTGGTAAGCCCATGGTTTTGTAACGCTTGGTCACATGTAATGGTTTGAAGGAAGCGTCTCCACAGAATTCAGTTTCTGTGAAAATAATAGAGATTCGGGATCGAGTTTAAAGGATGAAATTGATCCATATGTGATCAATTTACGAAAAACCTTCACAGTAAAAATAATAATCAATGATTATGATTAAGTTAAACAAAGAGGTGTGATGGTTCAAAACCAAGGGACACAGTATATCACTCTCACACCGTTTCGAAGAATATATAAACGAGGAAGAGTGTTGAGAAGAAACATGTCTTTGGAGTCCGAATCAGAGAATATATTAAATCAAAGAAGCAGAGAGAGATGCAGTAAAATACTTGATACAGAAGTTTGTCTAGATTCAGAAAATCAAGGGTGGTTGGGTGGTGCAAGGTCAGGTTGGTGCCTGCAGAGGGAGTTGGTGGTTCCTTGTCAGATGTAGCTGACTAAACAGGGGGTCGTAGCCTCCTACCAGTTGGTGCTGGTGAAAAAGGGTGTGGGTGCATCTTGATCAGTTGGTGTTGATCGAAAAGGAAGAATATATTCCTTCTATGTAACATGTAAAACAAATTTTGCAGTTAATAGAAAAACGTTTGTGGTTTTTCCCATTTGGGTTCCACGATAAATGTTGTGTCAAAATTCCGTTTGCATAAGTAAAAGAAAATTGACAAAATTATTGTGTCACTGATTCACCCCCCCCTCTCAGTGACAAGATCTGATCCTTCAGAGACCTTCTCCAAAATTGACTTGTTAAATTGCATAACGTCTTTAAGCATTTGTCTGGGTAAAGGGGGGTTTGATGCACACATTTGGGTAATTTGATTATTATATGTGTTTGAAATTGCTATGATCTCTGTGACTTATGAAACCCATGGAGGGCGTAATTGTTTTTCATGCAGGACTTTCCCAGTGGATAGGTACAAATGGGGGAATGATTAGCTTGGACCTCCATGGAGATGAAATTCCAACAGATGGATGCTGTGACCCCAACCAGGGGCAGAGAGACACTAGAGGCTTTCACCAGGAAGAAAGAAGGGTGTTACACCAGGGACACCTCGACAGACCTAGACCCAGGGGGGTCTTGCATTTCCGGCTGGACGTTGACCCTTGAGAGAACATGACATCATAATTATGACCCTGACCTCATCCAGAGTTAGGGTTTGCATTTATAAGGGTAGTTATCTATTGGTTGTCCCATGTGACATCATCCAGGGCTTTTGGAGGCCAAACATTCTGCGGCCCAACGTTCCACCCTAGGGGCTCAACGTCACCCTAGAAGGGCATGACGTCACCCTTGGAAATGATTTTAGGGTTTAATTACTTTCAATTATGTAAAAATTGGATTTTTGATATAATTTGGCCAGGTTGGCCTTTTTAATGACCTAATTTTAATTAAAGGTCATTGAAACTGTATAAATAGAGAGAAAAGACTCTCATTTTTTCATCATCACTCATCACACAAGTAGTGTGGTCTAAAATTTGCACCCTTTTTGGGAGTTATTGGCTGAAATTGGGAGGCACACTTGTCTTGGAGGATAAAATTTGCAACTTGGATCATTTCTTGGTGAATTTACTTGGCAATATAGGTTTTTATTGCTTGATTGTTCTTGGTGAAGTAAGTAAATCCACAATTCTTCATTTTATTCTGAATGTTATGGTATATTTTCTTATTCATGTTAAAGATTATGAAATTGCTTGCTTGACAAATCCTAGGAGTAAAGGAATTAAGTTATTACTTCTTTACTCTTCATTGTTAGAATTTTACCAACAAGACTTTGACCTAGGTAAACTTCTAGAGCCCTAATTACTAGCACTTTGGAAGTCATTACCTAGTCAATTGTTGCTTCTAGTATCTATCAGTAGTCTAATGAAGGAAGAATTTTCTAGAGCCTAAAATTGCTTACAATCTAGCAAGTTTGTCCCTAGGATTTGGATTCTTGAGGCCTTGGGTTACCAACACCTCATCCATTCATCCCTTATCCTTAGACAAATACAATAATTTTTCTATTGCTTCCAAGAGAAAACTGTCACCTCTAGACTCCATTAACCCTAAAAGGCACTAGTCCACTTGCTTTAGTGAATTGATTGATCAAACCAACTCTCAAACTATCTTCCATGAAAAATTTACTAACTTATACGAATATTAGGCTAGACTAATCCATTAACTAACTTGTTGTTGTTGCAAAATATTGCTACAACCATCTAACAACAACAAATTTATCTTAAAAAGTGACGTCAAAAGTTGATTAGACATTGCCAATTTTTCTTCTGACAAGTTGTTATCATTCTGTAAACTTAGAGCTATATTTTCTTGTCCTTTTCAAGCATTTTTAAGGCATAATTATTGTGGCTTTTACAAAATATTCATTGCTGTTGTAAATAATTACATTATTGCAGTTTTATATCAGCTTACTTATTTTTCATAGGTTCATGGTCTTATGAAGCACTAACATCATATGGTACTTGGAAATTTCACTCTTTGTTGTCTTGTTCTGGGCAGGTACACCTTATTTACCCTTTTGCTTCATCTCTATAAGACACAAAGAAACTATGACTTGAGTGACCTATGAGAGGGGGGAAATTTCTTGTATCTTTTACCTTAGCCTTCTCAAACCCTCAAGTCACTAGGGACATCTCCCTTGGGGTACTGTGACATACTCCTAAATAAAAAGGGGTTTCCTATTAAGGTGACAATGATAGGTCATTCCCTATTACGCCAATATTTCACCCACATGCCTTGGGATTTGGGCAAGTACAGATCGTAGGATAACATGACCCTTGGAGGGCGAATCTATTTACCTTTGTAGGACCTTTCCTTGTGAATAGGTATTCATGGGGATATGACTTTGGTCAGAACTCCATGAGGGATTTGGAGCCTAATGATGGATGTTAGACCCCACGTCTAGGGAACATGAGATGATGGACGTTGCACCTTGAGGATGGAGGGAGCTGCCTTTGGAGGCACCTTGGCATGACTAGATGACAAGATCCCACCACTTGCCACTTGGCCATTGGCCGTTGGAGGCCTAGATGTCACTTGCCTAGCCCATGACATCACCCTTGGAGGGATAGGGCTTGATGGAGATGGTTCCGTAGATGGTTTAATGGAGGAGGACACTTGGCATGGAATTTGGGCACATGTGGGCATGATGTATGGCCTTTGGATGTCTAACTTTCCACAGTTCTAGCTTGAACATCAAAATTTGGAGCTCATCGTCACCCTTCTAGGGTTTATTTCATGTAAAATTTTAATTTTGTAAATTGGATAAACAATTTGAAGAATTCGACCCTCTTGTATTTTTTAAGTTGGCAAATTAAGTGGACAAATAGGTCAAGAGACTCCATATAAATAAGCCTCTTGAGAGGAGCATAAGGTGCTATCACTTTAGGGGTTTGATTCTAGACACTTGTTGTGACATTATTGAAAAATCTAAGAAGGGAATAAAGAGTTGTTGGAGACGAAAATTTCTTGTACTCTAGAAACCTATTCTTGAAATCTAAGGCCCTAAGGTGCTAGCACCTTATATTTCAAGCCCTTTCTCTTAGACATTACTATAATCATTCTCCAATTGCATATTTATTGTTGTTACAAAAGACTCCATAGCCCAAAATGAACTAGTTTACTTGCTCTCTTGTGAAGGAATTTGATCAAACAACACTCAAATCTTATTCTCTAAGACTTTCTACTAATTTGTCTAACTCTAACTTAGGCTAATTCATTGATTTTAGTGTTGTTGTAAAACATTTCTACAACCATCTAATCTGCTACAATTTGCTGCATAATTCACTCTAACAACTAACTAACATACTCACAATTCCTTTGGAACACTTGAATATTTATCTATTGGATATGTGCTAAATTTTCCTTTTCAAAACTATAATTGTTGTTATAAATTGTTGTGTTGCTGCAATTTTATATCAGCCTTAACAATTTTTCATTGTCTGTTTTCTATTGAGGTATTACTTGCCTATTGGAACTTGGAAATCACTATACATATAATATAATTGTTCTTTTTCCAGGCAAGTACCTAGAACACTGTTTTCTTCCTCAACTTCATAGACATACACTTTGACTTAGGTGATCAAGAGAGGGGGTGGTAGGTTTGGCTAGAATACTTTATACTTTGATCCCTTGAGGTCACCAGGGAAGCCTCCTTTGTGCTGGACCTCTTTCATCACTAAAATGAGTGTATTTCTTACTAACGTGACAATGTTAGGATTTCCTATAGTTACATGGATTTGGGGACTTGTGTTGGGGCTTTGGCCTAAGTACAAATCCCGTGATAACATTTTGGAACCGTTTCTGGGGAGAATCAAGTCAATTTTCCTCAATGACACATCCTTTGGTAATATTCTTCCCAAAGCCATTATCTTACAAGCTTACCTAGAAATTCCACTGAGGGAAATTCCCTCACTTCCTTTGATAATCCTAGAATGATTATTTGGCGAATCCATTGATGACAACCCATATTGAACATCATTATAAAAAATAACCTTTTTACCCTTGGATTCTCCGATATGGGATCTGGGTGATATTTTTAGACCCTTGGACATGAGTAAAATCCTAGTTTACCCTCAACAGATACTTCCTGAGTATAAGAAAAAATGGTTGCCCAAGTTTTCTGGTAATGATGATACTATTGTCGAAGAAAATATGAGTAATTTTTGGGCTTTCTTTCAATTGAATCTTGTATATGATGAGGGTGAATATTTGGTGATGAAACCTTTTTTAGCCACTCTTCATGACACTGCTTAAATATGGTATGATGGTATCCCTGATAAAAGCATTGAGACCATTGAAAAATTTGAAGAGACCTTCCTGAAAAAAATGGGGTATTTGACAAAACCCAAACACACTATTCCAACGACCCCTTCGTGTAAGAAAGGAATATATTTATGAAGAAGATTACCAACACCTTAGGGAGGAGCAAGAATTATCCCATGATTCTACTAAAGACAATGAAGACTTGGTTGAAGAACAAGAGCCTAAACAGGTGAATCACAAGGATGAAGTGCTTGTGTCTGCTCCTCTTTTTGATGAAGCCATCCAAGATTCCATTCCTCCTCCACATGAAGAAGAGAACATGGTAAATCATTTCCCTTTCCAAGACTTTGATGATGCTCTATTCTATGATTCAGAAAGTGAAGGAGTGCTAAATAAACCCTCATATGTGTTAAACCCTTCATGTTATAATAAATATGATGATGTTATTATTGATGAGTTTATACATGTTGGGAGACGTAAATGGGATGTGATTGGTCATGATGGGGATCCCATTTATGATGTTAAAGATCATTTTCAATTGTTTCCTTTACAACAACCATATGTGATTACTACAAATGTTTGGCATCAAAGAGTTGACATGATTGCAGATTTGTTTCAACCACCTAGGGATGATTCTTTGGAGTATTCTCATGATAATTTCCGGTCATACCCTGGTGGATTTGATACATATCCTTTTGAGCACTTGGATTTATTCTATGAAGAGAATTTTCAACCACTGTTGTGCTCTAATTTTGATAAGGGTGAGGACATGGTTTTCTTAGAGCAAGAATTTTTTTGTTACAAGAATTTCTAACTTCCTCTACTTTCATCTTTCCATTCTACTACGGATATGGTTGGGGGTTCCCCCCATTATGGTCACTTTACTCTCAACCGAAGTTGTTTTCAACCTTTTTTTTTTTAGGCCTTTTCAGTTTCACACACAAAATCAACAAACCTTTGGTTGGGAGCAATTTTTTTTCTCTAGGCCCGATTTCATCCCTTGCCTTGTGCCCTCTTTTCCCATAGACAACCGTAGAAATTTCCGTAGGTTCCTTCTCATCCCTTATTCTCAACCTTTTGGTGATAGCCTTGTATCTGAGGATGATGATTTTCCTTCATCTTATTTTCTTGGCCTTGTCTTGGGATGAATAGGGCATGGTCATGGTGATACCTCTTTGCATGATTTTGTCCCTCCCTCCTACCTCCATGAGTTAGATTTTATGATTATATATGATATAATGACTAATCTAACTCATGTTCTTTTTGTTCTTGACTTATCTATATGTTGGTTTATGATGAAGAACATAGGTAGATGTTTTGATACAATACTGGCATGGTTGTATTGGTTATATTATTACACCTATCATTTCTACTAATATAGATTAGAGTAGGTAGGTTAGAAATTTGCATCATGCATTGCATTGTATATATTTTGCATCTTACATATCATGGTAGTATAGTTTACATTAATATTAGCATGCATTTGCATACATACATATGATTTACATATTATTTTCTTGCATCATTGCATAATTATATGTTAAATTTACATCTCTCTGCATATTGATATGTTAGAATGAAAACATCAGGAAAATTTTCTTTTCAAGTTTTGATTCTAATAATTATCATCTTTTATATGAACAAGGGGTAATGGAACCACCCTAGGTACTCTAACATTCTTCTTGAGTGTGTAGGCACATATCATACTAGGAGATGTTGAGGTTCTCATGCGCTATACGACGAGCACATGTCCCCAAGTAGGAGCCAGATGTTACACCCCTAGGCTAGGGGAAACTAAGGATATCATGTCTCGAGACCCACAAGTAGCAAACATGGAGTGATGAGAGTTATATTGACTAGCAGAGCCCGGAGGGCCCCTCTTTATAATGAGTGCTTCATCGTTCATTATCAACAACAGAGCAACGTCCACTGCATCGACTTGGTCCAAGAGGAAAACGTGTCTTGCTCCATAAAGTAACAAGTTTGATATCATGGTAAGTGTCATTTTAATACTTGAAGCATTTGAGCATATCGCAAAGAATCCTTTCTTGATTTTCAAACATTTGCTTGGAATTTATACCTTTTTTCTAGTTTCACCTTGGTGAGTGACATGGTCTCCTAGTAAGTAGGTCACCCTCGGGCAAAGTGTTTCTACTGAGTGATTCTTTGAAGGGTCACCGTACCATTCCTATCCATACTTACCACCTTCTAGCATTCTACCCCTCTGTTTCCTTATATTTTGGGTTTCCGGGTTCATTGAACTAAGAAGGTATTGTACCTCATTTCATGGGAAGAAGGGGATGATGGCCCATAGGTAGATTGCAACTGCTATAAAAGAATAAGAAAATCATGATAAAAAATAAAGTGAACATAGCAAATAAGGACCACCAAAAGCCGGTCCAACTTGAGCTCTACTCATTCAATGCTCACCCCAATCCCAAAGGTAATGCTAAAGCTTGGAAACCCTTAAAGGAGGACCCTCAAATTTGCAAATTATAAATGAAAGCATGGATTGGAAATATGGAAAAAAGTGGTTTGGAAAATGATGTCACAAAAATATTGGGTAAATCAAGAGCAAGCACACCCTCTACAAAGGCACCCATAAATGAGACAATTCGAACCCTTGTATGTCAAGGAACCCACACCTAAAAGTCTTGCCCCAAATACCACCTCACACTCACTACATGACTTATATAGGTTCTCTTGGAAAACATCCCTTGACTTGGGGTTTGGCTTACCCAATAGGGCACCATGACACCCCTTCCATACCTAAATTAGACAAAACTTATAAGGTCTTTGAGAATTTGTTTAATTGGAAAAGGGGGTTTTGATGCACATGTTTGGGTGGTTATTTTATTAGATTTGGCTTACTTGGCATGATTCTTGTGACTTGTGGGTCCTTGGAGGGAACACATGTTTGTCTTTGTAGTACCTTTCCTGATGAACATTTATTCATGGGGAGATGACTTCGTTCAGACCTCCATGATGGATTTGGAGCTAAATTATGGATGCTAGACCCCACGTCTGGGGCACATGAGATGATGGATGTTGCACCTTGAATATGGAGGGTGTTTCCTTTGGAGGCACCTTGAAGCGACTAGATGATGAGATCCCACCATTTTCCACTTGGACGTTGGCCTTTGGAGGCCTATATGT
Organism: Picea engelmannii; assembly: GCA_009831015.1. Classification (NCBI taxonomy): domain Eukaryota; kingdom Viridiplantae; phylum Streptophyta; class Pinopsida; order Pinales; family Pinaceae; genus Picea; species Picea engelmannii. Next base: position 5,205 of record WSFP011469263.1, on the reverse strand, counting down.
CACTTGCCTAGCCCATGACGTTACCCTTGGAGGGATATGGCTTGATGGAGATGTTTTAGTGGAGGAGGACACTTGGAATGGAATTTGGGCACATGTTAGAATGATGTATGGCCTTTCGAGGTCTAACGTTCCACACTTCCAACCTAGACGTCAAACTTTGAAGCTCAACATCACCCTAGAAGGGGATGAAGTCACCTTTTTAGGGTTTATTTCATGTAAAATTTTAATTTTGTAAATTGGATAAAAAATTTGAAGAGGTCGGCCCTATTAATACTCAAATTTTCAGTGTAAAATTTTTCTTACTTCATAATTTAGTTGATTTATGTGTCTTGTTTGCTCTTCATTTTCATTCAAAAGGTTGTCGGTAGCATATAAATTTTTGAAAGTCTTTAAAAAGGGACTTTCAAAAGTCACAAGTCATCTTAAAGAACTAATATGTTCCAAAAAAGCTTGGTCTTCCATAAGTTGAGTTCCAGGTCCAAAGGTTTTTTTCTTTTCTAAAGTTTTAACTTTCGGTAGCAAAATTGGCGAATTTCCTTAAGGAGGCTCTACCAAAAATTCTGGAAATGAAATTTTCAAATTTTGCTTGTCGATTTTCATGTTTCTACCATCCAAGAAAGAAAAGGGGAACATGGGTTTTTATTTTAGAATCCATGAGATGATTTTATGCTCCTGTGATCATGCCCATACCTCTTCAAAGCAACCCAAATCTTGGGTCAAAATATTTCTTTCATTCACGTTATTTTCTAGGAAACAAACTTTTGGCTTTATTTATGCACAAATGATGATGAACGAGTCAATTCTGAGACATGGGTTGTTTCTCAGAACAAGACCAATTAGGTTCCTCACAAGCAGTCTCCCGAATGAAGGAACGATTTGGGAGAAATATGCATTTGTCCAAAATGGTTCAACCCAAATTTTCTATGGAGTCCGTTTTGAAATCAACTAGTGACGAATAGAAAGTGCTCGTTTTCCCAAGTGAAACGAGGAGTGTTGATGGAGTGAGTTGCTGACTGGGCATTTTTTTATTTTATTACTTAGGTCACAATAGGAGGAAAATAGGCTGCTGTCAATATTGTAATGAAGTGGAACCAATTTCCATTGATGATATGGGGATAGTGGATGCTATTTATCCATCAAACCATTTCCATATTTAAAGGAGAGGATCATTATTTGATAAAATACAACTTCAGGTTTTAAGGCATTAACTTAGAATCAAAGACTTCATCAAAGAAACTTTATAGAGAAGTTCACAAATTTTATGGAAAATTCAATAACAAATTTATTAAACAAATTCTTCATTTGTCGGTAAAAATGTGACAACAAGACATTAAGGTTTTGGATGCTTCTAGAGTTAACCTCATTTATATTTATATTATAGAAGGCATTAATCCCAGACTTCCAAGCCAACATTTTGAGCAAAGGATCCATCGAACCATTTCCATATTTAAAGGAGAGGATTGTTATTCAATCAAATCCAACTTCATATTTTAAGGCATTAACTTAGCATCGAAGACCTCATCAAAGAACGTTTATAGAGAATTTAGCAGATTTGATGGCAAAGTCAATAACATATTTATTAAACAAATTCTTCATTTGTCGGTAAAAATGCGACAACAAGACATTAAGGTTTCAAATGCTTCCAAAGTTAGCCTCATTTATATTTATATTATAGAAGGCATTAATCCCAGACTTCCAGGCCAACATTTCAAGCAAAGGATCCATATAGAGACTAGTTCTAGATTTCTTGTTCGTGATCAACGATTTTTGTTGTTTTTAGTTTGATGATAAACTTTGTAACTAAAATATAGCTACAAATTCTAAATTGTTTTATGCTATAAATTGTATATCGTCAAAGGTGAAAGGAAGAAAGGATCTTCCTTTTGGAAGGAAGCCAGGGATTTGATCTAAGGGGATGGAGTGAGGCTTTGGGGGGAAGAAGCTGTGTGCTTTTATTGTAATCCTGAGGGAAGATGTCTTTGTCATTTCTTATTATCAGATATCCTTGAGACATTTATTATTAGTTTGTAATACTCTTTGTTTCTCATTTCTCCTTATCTTCTTGCTTGAATAAGTTACATTTGTTGAGCATCAATAACTGTGCATGACATATAGATTCTTAATGCAATGAAGCTTCATTGTATCTACCTATCATTCATGTGACCTGTTCAAGTATCATTATTCATTATTAAGAAATAATTTTTGTTTAGTAGATATTCTATTTCATGAATGTGAAAGATGATCTAGCGTAGGTCTCATTGAGATTCATGTTTGTTTTCCTATTCTTCCACCTTCCACAATGAAAAATTATCTTATCTGACATTCAACTCAATTTCCTTTGATCCACAGGATGTTAAAAATGACTCCATGCTTAATGACCTTGATAATTGATCTACATGAATTAATCTAGTTTTCTGCCTTTTATTCTTTCTCAATCCAATATTCCTGATCAACCTATTCCCAAACAAACAATTTTCTTTTAATATGTTCTAGGCATTTCTCTTTTGCAGTCAAGAGCAATATCTAGTGCTAACATATTTTGGCGCCATTTTCAGGGAGCGAAGACATGAATCTATCTTTACCTCAGTATAGGAAAATGAACAATGCTATTTCTTGATGGTGAACAAGAATTAGACATTAGAATTTGACTGCAGATCATTCACCGACGACTCCATGACTAAAGAATCCACTGGTTCAAAATGTCAAAATCATTTGCTACTCGAATGAATGCTATAATAGCTGCACGACTTATACCTTTTGATTTTTCTATTGTTCATGGTTTTCCAAATGTTGTTCCTACTTTGGATGAGTGGGGAGACTACCTTCCCATATTTAGAGGGAAAAAAGATGACAATCCTGCATAGCACTTGTTAGAATTTCATGAACTTATGTATCAACTAGGTATTCATCACAAATATGTCCTCATGAAGATGTTCATGTATTCATTGGAAGGAGATGCTCATGAATGGTACATGTCTTTGCTTCCTTCTAGCATTTCATCATTAAAATATTTATTTTACAACATTTCATAATCATTGTAAAAGGTATTTTCTCGATGAGCTTCTTTTTTAGCATTGTTGTGAAGAATTTGAGTCATCTATTCAACATACAATAGTATTTTCTTCCAGTACTGACGAAGAGAAGGAAATTTATGAAGAATTTGAAAAGGATGTTAGTTCTGGTTAGATTAATGAAGATTATGCTTGTGATGAAAAAATTATTGTTGAAGAAATGAAAGAAGAATCAATTACATATGAATCTTTTTCTAGCTCTTCCATCAAAGAGGAAAAATTTCAAGATAATTCTAAAGCTAATGTTAGAAAGGATGTAGATACATTTGACATTGTCTCAGATGTTTCTAATAGTTATTGTTATGATGAAATTGTTGTTCCAATTTTTTTTGAAAATGATCCCATATATGATAATTATGATACAGAGTCAGAGCCTGGTTTTGAAGAGTAGATTTCTACATTAGCATGCATAAAATTTGAAAGAAATGAACCTGTGTATGATGAGTACAAAGAAATCCACACATAAGTAATTTTCCCCCTTGATCCTGACATTATAAATTTCATCAATAACGAGAAAGGAACAATAGGTGAAGATACCATATCATATTCTTCATTCTCTTTATTTCAGGCACAAGAAAGAGAATCTTGCCTTATTAAGGAGACATATCAGGGAAACACAAAGATTAATCATTCAGACGAGAATGATAACATTATAGATGATTTGGAAGGCATTTTTCAGGAGTATGAAGATCCTCTTACAATGTTTTTGGAATCAATAAGTGGAATCAACATTTCAATTTTTATATTTCATGAGAATGGATTTAAATTTCAGAATGAGTTGCCATTGTTTATATTTTTCTTTTTGCTCGTGGAAATTGGAAGAAGGATTCAACTAGTTAATCAGTTTCTTGCATGGTTGCATTGGAAGTATGATTTCACATGAGAAGAAATATTTAATTGATTAGTGTAGGAAGTTGTATATAAATAAGCTCGCCGATTGAGCATTTGGTTTGATTTTAGTTTATAGATTGTTTTTTAGTTTGTGGGTAATTTTAGTTTGAAATAAATGGGCAGAGTTGGTTTTGGAGCATGATGAGCAGGTTACAATTTCGGTAACAAAAACAAAGTGAGGCACTATGGTATGTTTTTCTTAGCACCTCGCAGGGAAGTTCTATCCCTTGTGGAGCCAGGTGTTAGTACCCAAATTTTCAGTGTCAACTTTTTCTTACTTAAGAATTTGGTTGAGTTATGTGGCCTATTTGCTCTTCATTTTCATTCAAAAGGCTGTCAGTATCATAGGAATTTTTGATAGTCTTTAAAAAGGGTCTTTCAAAAGTTACAAGTCATCTTAAAGAACCAATATGTTCCAAAAAATCTTGGTCTTCCTGAAGTTGAGTTGCAAGTCCAAAGGATTTTGTCTTTGCTAAAGTTTTAACTTCTAATAGCGAAATTGGGGAATTTCCTTAAGGACACGCTATCGAAAATTCTGGAAATGAAAATTTCAAAATTTGCTTGCCGGTTTTCCTATTTACGCCATCCAAGAAAGAAAAGGGGAACATGGGTTTTTATTTTAGAATCCATGATATGTTTTTATGCTCTTGAGATCATGCATAGACCTCTTGAAAGAGACCCAAATCTTGGGTCAAAAGATTTCTATCATTCACGTCATTTTCCAGGTATAAAACTTTCAACTTTCTTTTTGGGAAAATTATGATGAATGAGACAAATCCGAGACATGGGTTTTTCTTAGAATGGACCCAATTAAGTGCCACTTAAGCAGTTTCCCTAAATAAGAAACAGTTTGGGAGAAATATGCATTTTTCCAAAATGGTTCAACCTAGATTTTCTATGTGGCCCGTTTTGAAATCAACCAGTGACAAATAAAAAGTGCTTGATAACCCAAGTGATACAAAGAACACTAATGGAGTGAGCTATTGATTAGGATTTTTTTTCTTTTATTATTCAGGTCGCAATAAGAGGAAAAGAGGGTGTTCAATATTTTAATGAAGTGGAGCCAATTTCCATCACTGATATGGATATAGTGGATGTTATTTTTTTTTTTAACGAAAACGGTTATAATTTTTATTAGAGGGGTGGCAGAGCCACAATTTCAGTTACAAAGTGTGTTGCATCACTGTTTCAGCATAAGATCCATCACTGTTTCAACATAATTTCCAACACTGAGTTTCAGCAT
>WSFP011469262.1:0-17960 GCA_009831015.1 Picea engelmannii | reverse complement strand
ATCTACTAGACTTTTATGTTTGTAGGGTTCACAAACTAGTTCAGGACTAGGGCCTTGGATTAGGTTGGAGAGGAAACTCTTCAAGGCCATTTAAAATCAAACATTGGAGTTTGAGATAGGGAGTGTCTAAGTCCAGTTTCGTGAAAGTTATCTGGGACCCCCCTCTAACACAGGGGATAAACACGAGGTCGCGTGCGGAAAGGTAGCGGAGATAACCCCTCCAAAGCCAGACCAATCGTAGTGGAGAACACATATAGAGGGCTTGTTTTGGGATTCCGTCGTTTGCATTTGCCACGGGGCTTCGTGGGTATCGAATCCATTCGAGGTCCTCAGTTGTCTCCCAGACCATTTTCTCTCAATACCTTTGACAGGTTTCAGGCTCGATACCCTGCTCATTGTGGTTTACCCGACTTTCGACTGTACCCGCCTGGTGACTGTTAGCGTGCTGGCAACCTAGTTGCCAATCTTTGTTAGGGACATACACAGGTGACTGCGGGGGTATACCATGGTACCTAGGATAGACATCGGGCCATGATTTTCAGAGTATACCCGGAGGGTGCTTCCGCGTTCGAGTTGCACTTGCACCGACAAGTTGCTCTAGTGTTGGTTGTTGTAACTGTTCTTCCAATTAATTTAGTGTTTGCTTGTCTTATCTTCTAGGGATTCTTTTGTAGTGGGTGTTACTTTTGAGTGTTTAGACTACCTTAGAGTGTCTTGGATCTTCTCACACAGTGGAGGATCCCGAGCTCTGCCGGTCACGAAGGCTTCTTGGCCTGCCGCCGGTTACACTAGAGCCACCCCCGCCATCATTAAGGCAGAAGCTAGACCAACAAGGGTCTTTTGAAGCAACCGGGTTACAAACCATTATGCCCGGACAACCCCTGGAGGAATCGACCATTTTGGACCTTGAAGCAACCACTCTTGGCCTAGTTGAAACCCCAACCACTGATTTCTTGGCACCTTTTATTGTACCAATTCAATTTCACGAGTGCTAGACAGCGTCACACACAACAATGGAAACAAATGTTGTTACTCCTTATGGGAATTCTTCAATTCCCACCACGGTTGTCACCACAGGAGAGATTTCATCTCTTAACCCACCATCGTCGGTCCGAGCCACCATGGTCTCAACCACAACTACTTCGCACAGTGGTCCAAACCCATCGTTGGCGGCGACCACAACCCCTTTCACACCAAGTGCGACAGGCCCTCCGTTCTCATATGGGAGGCCTAGTTCAGGTACAAGTCATGTACTTTCCTACTCCACTTTACAAACTTTGGGTCTGGGGGTAGGGAGCTCTAGCGCTCCTCTGCAAGGTCACATGGGGGGCACTACTGTCCCTTTTAACGCTTTTCCTTATGGAGGAGGTCATATCCCTCCTTCGTTCCCTTCACTCAGTGGCTCGCATTAGCAATCCGCTGGACAACCTACACAATAGTTTATTTGGAGCGGGGAGTCAAGGACCATCTTCGCATAATATGTCGGTAGGTTCGACACCGTTTACTTGGAACATAACATTTGGTAACAACACCTTCTCATCAGCCGCTTTCTCGACTGGGGGTAACCCCATTTTTGGACAATCTACTCCTGTGCAGGGTACTATTCCTGCACAAGGGGCAAACGTAGCAGGACCTTGGAATTCAGGGCAAGGATCTGTTCCCTCCTCCGAAATGTCGATCTGCGGTAATTCTTTCCATAATCAATGGAACCCCGGACAAAATACTATGCCTATCCCCACGGGACCGGCATGGGGTAATCCTTCCCAAAGTCCTTCGAATACAATGCATGCCCAACAATCTATGTCCTATTTGGGAAATCAGCCGATGATGTCTCCACATATGCAAAATCCTTACAGTGGCCAGGGCCATGGTTTCTACCAGAATCTGGGCCAACAACTAAACTTTTCCTGGCAACCTGGTGCCAGTCAAACTCCAGGTCCCTTTTTCCCAGGTTATTAGCAGCAACCCAAACTACCGTTCCTGACGACTTTACACTTGCTAGATTTGACAAGGTTGTTGAATGACCTTATTTGTCACGATCCGCGTTGGCCTCCTATGCCGACGAAGTTTCCTTCAGACATTCCAAAGTTCGAAGACAAGCCTAATGAAGATCTAGGAGATCATGTGACTACCTTTCATCTTTGTTGCTCATCTAAATCATTGAAAGATGACTCCGTTCAGTTGCGATTGTTTCAATGTACTCTCATTGGGAGTGCTGCGAAATGGTACATTGAGCTCGATCACTCAAGATACTCTTCTTTTGGTGAACTGGCGATGGCTTTCCTTAACCATTTCCAGTTACCTGTGAGATACGATGCTAGCACAAAGCTTCTCTCTAATTTGGAACAGACAACAACGAACCATATCTCTGATCACATCTGAGAATGGAGACGCCGAAAGAGTTTAATCAAGGTACCAGTCCCACTAGCATTCCTGCTTGAGTGGTTCCTTAAGTCTCTGGTCCCGCAGTTATACAAATACGTTGCGACGTTAGGAGTTTTCTCTGAAGAAGATGCCATCATGAGGGATCAACAGTTTGAGCTCATCTATTCTTAGTTTGGTTTATTATACAACATCTTGCCAAATGCGCCACATTCAATACTGGATAAAACTAGACAGAGAGCTAGACCACATGCCGATGGTATTGTTGGTTCAGCACAAACCAATCCCATTGAGTAATTGACAAAGCAGTTGCAGTAGTTATCCATACAACACACATCGTCCAGCCAAACTACTGCTTTGGCTGCTCCCCCTACCAAAACGTCGAAAGTACACACTGTGCAGTCGACTAACCCAAAGGCCACCCAACAGCCTGAAGGGAAAAAAAAATAACGAAAGAAGGGTAAGGGGGATAAAAAACCCAACGATAATGCTGGCGTGGACAACACTGAAAAAAAAAAAAAGCGAGGTATCCTTGCAACTTGTGCGCGGAAGACCACCCGACCCATCTATGTCCTCGACTTGCAGAGGCCCAAAAATTTATCACACAACAACAGAAGGCGGTGTTGACGAACCCATTTCAACATGGGAAAAATCTAACTCAAGCCTCTGTAAGCACGGAAGGGGGCAGCCAAGAAACCTTCCCGCCTCCGAACAACCCCTCATCCGCGAACGTTTATATGGTTAGGGGTGATGCTTTCATATCGAATAGAGCACACGATTATAGTAAACCAAGCGCTTTTGAGAAGGGTAAAGAAGATAACCTCCCATATCTTCCTCTACAGATTGAGAAGATGTTGGGAGAAACAATGACATGCATTCCAAAAGGTGCATTTAAAAAAGCTTCTCATAACCCAAACGCAAGGGCCACCCAGAACTACTCTATGGTGGAAGATTTATCACAAACCCCTTGTGCGATGTCGGCTTTGGAGGTCCTCCAAAGCTGCCCTACTCAGAGGAAAGCCTTGTTAATCACATTGGGCTCTACCGAGACTTGTAATCCGGGTACCATCATGTTAGATACAACCAACATAAAACCTCGTCTGCCTTACCACGTAGCGTTTCAGATAGTAGTGGCTTACCCCAAAAAAACTTTTACACATAATATCTTCCGCACGGTGGTTGACGAGGGCGCCTTGACATGCGTTATGTCGTTGGCATGTTGGAAGGCCATTGGCCAACCCGTTTTCTCTCCATCACCTACTCTTCTCACTGCTTTCGACAGTCATTCGTTCCGACCACATGGCATCGTTCCTTCTTTTCCCATGCAGTTAGGAGGGAAAACCGTGTGTGTCAAAGTAGAGGTAGTCGATTCTCCCCTCGACTATAACCTCTTGTTAGGATGGAGTTGGACTTATGCTATGCAAGCTGTGGTTTCTACAGTTTTCTGGGTCTTGTTGTTTCCACACGAGGGCCGGATAATGATCATTGATCAATTGTCTTTCTCCAGACCTGACCCAGCTTTGGGGGCATCCATAGTCCCGATGATTGATAATCCTCAACCAGGTGTTGTTAACGTAGAAGTTGGTTTGTGCCCATCCTTGATGGGTACCTTCGATTACCCACCTCCTCACGGCGATATCAAATTTATGTCTAATCACCATAAGGTTGAGATTTTTCAAGTTTCATTGTTCTGCACGACTTACTTCGAGGATCCATGGATTCTTCCTTCCCCATCGGCCACGATGGATGAGACAGGGCACCCAGGCATGTCCATGCCCTTTTCTACTGCTGAAGTAGCGTACTCTTTAGTCCAACAAGCTTCAACTAACACTAATCTGACTCCTACACAAGAGTTAGATCCACTTCTAGAGCCTATTTGGGCTCAGGGTTATCTCTCTAACATCGATTCATTAGACTTAGTCTTGCCTTCTGATGAAGCAGTAATCAAAGCAATGACTAGTTCAAACAAACCTTGGGAAGATCTTCATCACATATCATATTTCCTCCCAGATTTAAGCCGAATCAAAGCAAGAGAATTCGCCATGACCATGACGGGAGATCAACCGTGTCCTATTCATCTCTTATCTACACATGAAATTTATGCTGAGGGAAATATGGAAACTATCGCTGAAACTATACCAATCAACATCTCCCGAAACCCTGGCATCACGGAGAACGTCTTCGTCGGAGCGGATTGCTCCCCCAAAGAGATTCAAATCTACATGGATCTTTTCAAAGAATTCCGCGACGTTTTTGCCTGGTCTTATGAGGAAATGCCAGGTATCGATCCAAAAATAGTTGAACATGAAATCACAACGTATCCTGATGCCAAGCCTATTCGACAGAAGCTTCGTCCAGTTAATCCTAAGAAAGCAACAACCATCAAGATTGAGGTTGAGAAATTGCTCAAGGCAAGTTTTATCTATCCTATCCATTTGACCCAATGGGTGTCAAATCCTGTGCCGGTCATTAAAAAACAAGGCACAATTCGTGTATGTACCGATTTCCGTGATTTGAACAAGGCATGTCCCAAAGATAATTTTCCAACACCATTCATTGACCAGATCATTGATGAATGTGTTGATTGCGAAGCCTTTTCTTTCATGGATGGTTTTTCGGGATATAATCAAATCCAAATCAAACACGAAGACCAACACAAAACGACATTCATTTGTCCTTGGGGTACATTCGCATATCGTAATATACCTTTTGGTCTTAAAAATGCTAGAGCCACCTTCCAACGGGCCATGTATTTTGTTTTTCATGATCTCAAGCATATAGTCGAGGCCTATCTAGATGATTTAGCATCACGATCTCAGAAGAGAACGGATCATCCCACACACCTTAGACTAATCTTCGAATGCTGTCGCTACTTTAGGATTCGCTTGAATCCAAACAAGTGCAGCTTCTGCGTAACGTCAAGACGTTTGTTAGGTTTCATCATATCAACAACAGGGATCATGGTCAATCCTCTCAAGGTGGAGGCAATAATCCAGTTTCCCCCCCCCATGCACAATCCTTCAACTACGGAGTCTACAAGGCAAGGCAAACTTTTTATGATGCTTCATTGCCAACTATGCCAAAATCACCAAGGGCTTTATGCGCTTACTGAAGAAAGACATTCCTTTTTACTGGGACGAAGCCACTCAATGCTCTTTCGACGCATTAAAACATGCCCTCACAACTGCACCTCTGCTACGACCACCTAACTATAACAAATATTTCTTATTATATCTGGCTGCCACAGAGTCAACCATTGGCATATTTTTAGTTCAGGAAGGTGATTTTTTCTCAGAATACATGATCTATTACTTGAGCCAAGGCCTCGTAGGACCAGAACTCAATTATTCTCATATAAAAAAACTTGCGTTGGTAGCAGTTCATGCTGTTCAATGGTTCCGTCATTATGTCCTGTTTCGCAAGACCACTGTCATTGTTGTCGTGAATCCATTCCAGTACATGTTGACACAACGGGTTATAGGCGAAAAAATCAGTAGATGGATAGTCATCCTCCATGGATTTGACTTAGATTTTGTTTCAGCAAAGTCCAAAAAGTCATTGGTCTTCGTAGATCTTATTTCAAAACTTCCAGTTGAGTCAAGTGACGTTGTGCCTGAAGAATCGCCTATCCGGGGAGATATGTTTTTGATCACATCTTTAGATCCCTGGTACAGAGATATACTTATCTATATCCAGACTTTGAAGTGCCCCACTTCTGCTTCTCGTGATGAGCGTCGACATATACGCCATCAGGCTAAGAATTATCTCATACTCAATGATATGTTGTATCGAAGAGGTGTAGACTGCATCTTACGTCGATGTCTCACACATGAGGAGGCAGTCATCGTGCTCAACGATTTCCATACCGGAGCTTGTGGTGGTCATTTGTTTGGGTTGTCAACAACCCAAAAGATTCTACGAGCAGGTTACTTCTGGCCGACACTTATCAAAGATTGTATAGAATCGGTCAAGAAGTGTCATCCGTTCCAAGTATTCTCTCGGAATATGAGGGTACATCCCGCTCCTATGTTTCCTGTCATCACAGTTGGTCCCTTCACCAAGTGGGTGATTGATTACACTACTTGCAACCCCCTGTTAGCAAGGGGGCACCGCTATATCATCGTAGCTGTATACTACTTCACTAAGTGGGTCGAAGCTATGCCAACATTTAAAGATGATGGAGAGACTTCGGCTCTCTTTTTATTCAACCAGATCATAGCAATGTTCGACGTCCCGAGAGAGATTGTTACTGACCATGGAAGTCACTTTCAAAACCAAATGATGACTGAATTAACATCAAATCTTGGGTTACGGCAAGAGCATTCATCACCCTACTACCCCCAAGCCAATGGGCGGGTGGAAGATGTAAACAAAACTATTAAGACTATTCTACAATGAACTATCAACTCAGCCAAGTCAAATTGGCATTTGATATTATACTTGACATTATGGGCTTACCGAACATTTGTTAAGACTGCAACCAGTTTCTCACCTTTTCATCTCGTTTACGGGCTGGAGGCAGTCTTGCCCATCGAATGTCAGATCCCATCTCTAAAATTGGTAGTACAATTATTGCCAGACACTTCTACACTTGAAGAACGGTTAGTACACCTTGAGAAGCTCAATGAGCAGCGTCGTGATGCGGCCCTAGCCAACAAGGCTCACAAACATAAGGTCAAGTGTCAGTATGATAGGTTCGTTCATCCTCAGATTTTCTCTGAAGGTGACCTTGTCCTGGTCTATGACCAAGATAAGGACCCCCTGGGGGCAGGAAAATTCAAACCCATGTGGTTCAGACCCTTCATCATAAAAGAGGTATTAAAAAGGGGCGCTTATCGTTTAGTTGATTTTGAAGGGAATGCTTTGGTGGAGCCTAGAAATGGGCTCTACCTCAAGAAGTATTACTCATAGGCAGGTCATTGTGGATAACTTTTTGTAACATATGTATAGTCTTTTTACTATTACTTTTTAGTTTCTTTTAAGTGTTATGGACGTGTCAGTGATGTTATCTTTCGTCAATATGGCAGATGTCAAGTGATTCCGAGGTGTTCGTTGGGTATGCAGACGGTGCTAGTCGACACACTTGGAGGCTTGCCTCCGCGGCTTGGGCAATCTTTACACCTCAGGGCCAGTTGTTATCTTCCGGAGGTATATGCTTAGGTGACACCACAAATAATGTCGCCGAGTATAGTGCAGTTATTGAGTTGCTTCGTGATGCCTTGTCATTGGGTATCTCTCATCTTCGGGTCTATCTCAATGCTCAACTAGTTGTGTCTTAGCTAAACAAGGTATATCGGGTTCATGATCTAGCCTTACACCAAAAATTCCTTAGGGTGCGTCTCTTAGAACAAAACTTTGATTATATTACATATTTTCATGTTCTTAGGAGATTAAACCAAATTACAGATACTCTAGCTAATCAAATTTTAGATTGACATCTTGCACACATATGAAAGAACATTGACATAAGCATGTAAATACATTTTTGCACACGTGATCCATAAGACACAAAAGATCAAAAAAACATATATAACATCATAAAATAACCAGAGTACATAGATGGACGCAAGCGCCTAAAAAATAGGACTAATAACGAGTCACATGGTTTATGCCCTCAAAAAATATATACAAGTAGTGCTCGTGGCACGTAAAAAGTCTAAATAGGTTCAGGGCCTATGGGCCATGTTATAATAGTCCACAGCATGGGCTAAGCGCCTAAACAATCAGACCCACGTCTGAGGTGCCCCCACTACATGAGGCTGCATGGATGGCGGCAGGTCCTCTATCTCTGCCATCGGGACTGTGCGAGTGAGTGTAATGAAGTTCTGCTCAACTCGTCTAAGGACCCTCTCAGCCTCCCCGGCTGGGAGGTTCCCTGCTACTGCTGGTCCCCCAACGGCGGTAGTTGCGGCTTCTGGCTGAGGACGACGCTTGTTCTGTGCATAATCAGCAGGTCGCACGGGTCCCACATCTGCATGCAAGAAAGAAATACCCATCAAATACTCTGGCATATAAAAAAATGATATATATAACAAAAATGACATAAAAATTACATATACAAACAAAAAAACTACAAAGGTGGAGACTTACCCATCTCCCCTCGCTCCTCACCAGGAGGCATGGGTATCTCAGGATCTCTAGAAAAGTCTATCCCTACATATGGGTAATCCTCGATCACAGGGATTTGTCGTGACAACCACGTAAAAAAATCGTCATCGAAGGAATCATTGGTCCTTCCACCACCCTATCGCGACAGTAATACTGCCCATCTACATATAGCAGGAAAAGAGGCCTGATGTCCTCGTACCACTTCCCAAGGACTAAAGCTCGAAACTCTCTCAAAGAAGAATGAACACATAATCGTCTTGAACCCGAAGTTCCTCTGTGTCTGTTGTTGACAATCTGTCAATTGCCTCTTCATACACTCAAGTAGTGAGGTACTCCAGTCAAAAATCTATGCATTCAAGCACTGGATAGAACAGTTCATCTGTGTGCGAGACGCCTGATGCAAGGCTGTTGAATCGGTAATCCACCCAATTAGCAATAATATCGCCTGCAGCAATAGGTCAGTGATCTTACTGATGGGCACCTGGGAGCTCAAACGGTTTGTCCCAGCCTCATAGTGCAGGGCTATTAGTTCCGATATATTAAGCGGCCTCGCTGGAAACATCCTGAAATTGACTGGTTCCCCTCTCCTCGAGAGGCCAGTCAAAAAATAGATATCCTCGGTGGTGGGCACCAATGATTGCCACTGTAGCATAAAGGCCTCTGCATTAGGGTGCCAATAGTCAACCAAGGCATTCGGTAGCCTAGGTTGTGCTCGCATAAATGGACATAGGAAGAACTTAAGTAAACCACATTGCATCAATGCGGCCACGACATTCATATCTCCCGCCACCAACTCACTAATTGCTTCATGCTCCCTTTCCCTCTAGTGGACATACATCCTGCCAACACAACAAAGTTCAAGAGGTTTAGTAAGGGTTATTTGGTTCTTTTTTCTATAAAAAGGGGGGTCCACGCGCGTTGTCTAAGTGACAGCCCGCGTGGACCTAGGGCCGACCTTTTAAAGGTCGACGCCCACCCAAAAAACAAACTTAAAAACAAAATTGAAGAATTGAATAGCTAGATAGGGGAGTTTTTACTTACTTGGTCCAAGCGGAAGTTCGTTTCGTCCACTATAGCTCCCGAAATCACTGTTTTTAGAAAAGGGGGTCGTTTGGCTCCAGAGTCAATTTCCAAATCAACAATGGTGATAATGAGCTGCCAACTTCTATTTATAGACTTTTTGGCCTCTTTTTGTCACTTTTTTGGCCTCCCTGGTCAATTTCTTTATACCAAAAAACATTTAGAGTGATTCAAGAGTTATATGGGAGGGATTTGATCGGGTATTGGGACACTTTTTTTGAGTTTTGAGAAAATTTTGATGGTCCATGAAATTTTTTCCAAGAATCAACCTGAGCATATAGGTTAGGTTACTACCCCGACTTTTGTGTCTCGTTGTATTTTTCCTCTGCCATAGGATCAATCCCATCAGGTTGTAACACAGAACCGTCATATCTGCTTTAGAAGTGTTGCAACTTGGCGGTAGAGCTTACAAGAACATGGATTCCCTAGGTAGGTCCTGGTTGCATTATGGTGTCCATGCCATCTCTAACACACTGTAGGCTCGGGAGTCCTTATAGTCTTTCCAGAATATGAATTTGAGCCTCATTTGCATGATTCTTCTTCGCTCTTGATCTCACCCTCAAGACTCCCCAAAAATAACGGGTCTTCTTTTAATCCCTTTTCAGACCCTCTAAACATGAAAAGATTGCCGAGCGATCTTGTGGCCTTTCACGCTCGTTAAATTGAAATTTGAAGTCATGTCTGTCCGGCGGTAGTTTACCCCTTTTTCGGTCTGGAAGGTCAACTGTACGAACAAATGTATACTCTATGGAACTTCAACTCTATAGAAGAGTACTCTCAAGTATAATTTTATCCCTTTTTCGGGCCTGAGGGACTAAACTTACGAAGAAGGAACCCCCACAGAGTCCATAGTTAAGCTCTTTTCAGACTCCCTAAAATTGAAAAGATTGTCGAGTGACCTTATTCTTTCACACTCGTTAAAATTGGTCCAGAAGAACATTCCTAACGAAGTCCATAGTTAAGCTTTTTTCAGACTCCTTAAAAATGAAAAAATAGCCGAGTGATCTTGTCATTGTCACACTCGTTAAAATGGTTTTGAATCGACGTCTAAACGGTGCTAGTTTACCCCTTTTTCAAACCGACTAGACTATCTTCGAAAAATGTACCCCAATGGAGTCTTCTTTTATGTTTTTTCAGACTCTCTAAATATGAAAAACCACCGAGCTTACCTTCTTTGGGCTCGTTAAACGTACATCGAACGACGTTACCATTGTGTGTTTTGTTAACCATGTTTGCATACCTTATACGCCAGCCTTGTAACATTTTGCTTCTGCGTCTTAACACCTTTGGCCTTCAGAGGATTTTTCCCGAGTGTCTTTCTACTAGAACATTAGTCTTGTCCTTGTGCCTTGAATTTGTATGTTTGCAACACTCGTTCCTCCTTTGTAATGTAATATTCCTTTATTCTTTTTCCACAGTTATTGAAAAGAACAAAAAAATCAAATATACCCCAAAAAGAGGAAGGGAAAAGTATTTTCTTTATTGGCAGCATAATGAGTTTCCCTTGGATAAAGCACATCTGTCTGTTTGTTCATCAAACTATGGGATGTAGTACGACCTTAGGAAGCTTATATCGCTGTATCAAGTTGTGTCCTCTACCATTTGGTTATCCTTCCAAACATATGGAGAGTTTGCGTTGCCTCCTGCTTCGTAGACTTATGATTAACATACATGTTGCTTGAGTCTCATCATTTGTCGTGCTATTTTCCAAGGGAAGTTTGTCACTAAGCCTGAGTCGACCCCTCTGCAATATGTCTCTTATCCGCATACTCGGCCATCCTGAACATCCAATCAAGTCCTTGTTTGAAATCACTGAAGCCTTCAGTCTGATCATCAAAATTATCAAGTCCATGAACGACGAGCCGTCGAAGACCTCTAGGTAATGTAGTCATACACTCATATTACACTCCTACTTGAGTTTTGAATATTTTGAAGTTGTTGCTCGAGCTGTGAAGATCTCATCTCCAACCATCAGGCCGAATCAACTTCTGGAAGATGAATACTCTATATGTATATCTTTCTGATTTCGAGATGTAGCTCCGCTGTGTATTTTTCTCAGCTACTCTTTATAGTTATTTGACATGGATCTACAGTGTATTTGATTGGTAGCCATGGTTCTATTTTATCATGAGTATGGGTATGCCCGCCTCGGTGAGACATTTGTTATTTTACAGACGGCACCTCCTGGTTCTTGATCCTTGGGCTCAATCGTTCGGCACATCAGTAAAGATTGGTAATGTATTTCGGCCATCAGATGCTCTTCTGACCTCACACATTAGGGGACATCTGTTATAACCCTAAATTGCACCACACATGCTTACCTGGCATCATGCCAACTCATATCCCTTCTTTGCCAAAACACTGCTGAACAACTCTGAAAATCCTCTTGAATAAAGGCCCACGCGCCCTAATCCATTACTGCACGCGTGTACACGCTGGCTGACCCAAAACAGCCCGCGTGGACCGACAAAAGCATAAAAAAAGGAAAGTTTCCGATGAAACAAAAAGCTATGGGTGAGTTAACTGAAACTCCCGGCCATGCATGGCCGAGGGTTCGTCCAAATACTTAGCTCCTTCTAGCCTATAAAAGAAGGGGTAGGGGTCCCATTTGGAGGAGGAAAAATATAGCAAAGAAACTCTGCCCATTTACGTATTCCCATTGTCCCAACCCTTTAGCCTTTCCTTATGCCAAAGGAGATTCAAAGCAAAGTAGTTGAAGGACAGAAGAAGAGGAGCCCAGGATCAGGTTCAAGGAGCGGTGGCCGGTTTCAACTTTTGTAAGTTGACTCATTCTAAGTAATAAATAAGATGCTTTTCCTGTCCCAATTCATGAACTGTTTATAGTTTGATCAGTATATGTTTGGATTTCTAACCCACTAGTATATAAGTAGTATGCATGCATAGTTGTTGCTTGTCTTGAATGCAGACCAACTTTGGAAGGAGTATTGCGAACAACAAATCAAGCACAACAAAGGATCGACATCAAACACCGGTAAGAAGGTAGGTTGATCTTTCCATGCATTTACTAAGAAAAGGGGATTTAAATCTAGGGATGAAGGTAGAAAGTAATTTCTATTTGGTCATATCTGCATGCAAAGTCTGAACTCTATTTGCTAGTCCGTAGGGTGTTTTTCCCCAACAACACACACTTTTCAGTATTGTTGGAGGGTGCCCCAAGAAGCATCGGTGCTTTCACTAGATAAGGTTGGTTAGTGGAGGTCGGGACAATTTCTTCTCACTCGTTGGTTCATTAGTCCATGGGAATTAATCAACCCATGCCTCCATCCAAAAGGTCCCTTTCCACTTTTTCATTTCTTTGGAATCAGGACCTTATCCACTTGGGCTGAAGATTTGGAAAAGTTGTTTGCTTGCAATGTTTATCTTATGAATTTTTAGTGTAGTGCTTATTTGTATTGTTGGCTTTAGCTTGTATCAGTATCACATATTTTGGATATTTGATTCAAAGTGGTTGACCAACCGCTCCGTTGGTCGGGAAGGACCCCTGGTCTTTCTCTTGAAAGTGTGGAGCCGCCTCCTAGAAGGCGTGGGTTTTTATACCACTGGTTCATCAGAGTAATTGTGTGAGAATTTTATGGACATCAACAATCCCATAAGGGAAAAACCTATGCATAACAACGATTTGGACAAAGTTCTTGAGGATACCAACCAATGGACCCCTTCCCAACGAGATTCTTGTGCTTTTCCATTCTTTGGAAATGTTGGTGACCCCTTGATGGCTACTTTGAACATTCACGAGTTGAATGTTGGACTACGTTTTTGGTTGTGGACCACTTTGAATGTTCTGAATTCTCTTGATGCTTCTCAGGTAAGAAATTTATGTCATGGGAATCATATGTATGTTTATCATTTACCTTCTGCATCCACAAAGTCTACTCATTCTCCTTCTCCCTCTTCTGGTGAAAGTCTAGCTACTAGTATCCAAGAGTCTAAAAGGAAGAGGAAGAGGAAGAGTAATAAAACGAGTTCACCAATCTTTGCTAGGCATGTTGAGGACCTGTCACCAGCCTCTATGACTCATGTTGGGGGAAAGAAACCAACCTCTGCAAGTCATGATGGAATTAAATTTCCACTCACTACTAGTCATACTGGCATTGAGTCACCAACCTCTACGAGTCATGTTGGAGTCCTATCACCAACCTTTGCTAGTCACGTTGGAGACGTGTTTCCAAACTCTTCTATTCATGCTCGGGGAAAGCAACCGAACTTTGCGAGTCATACTAGGATAAAAATTCCAGTCATTTCTAGTCATACTGGAATAAAATCACTGACCTTTGTGATTCATGTTGAAGACAAGCAACCAATCGCTGCAAGTCATGTTGGGGTCACAAGTCTAGTCATTGTTAGTCATACTGGACAAATGTCACCAACCTCTACAAGTCATGTTGGAGATCATCTACTAGCCTCTGCAAGTCATGTTGGGAGAATGTCATCGGTCATTTCAAGTCATGTTGGGGGCATTGATACGGTTGAGAAGCCTAGACGTATAGGACATAATCCCAAATTCCCTTGTAAGCTTTGCAAAGGAGATGATATTACTCATTTTTGCCTTGACATTATCATGGTACGAAGAACATGGTTCTTGTTTGAAGTCCCTTCTAGTTATGTGTCATCTTCGGTTTCCCAACAATATAATCAATCATTGGTTGATGAACCGATCATGTTGATCCCATATTCGATCGATACCACTCTCATTTTGGGGGTTGATGCATCTCTTGACCATTTTTTCTCACATATTATTCAACCAATGGTTGAGGTAGTGGTCATGCCGATGCAATCTTCATATGATCCCACTCTTCTCTTGCATAGTGACCAGTCTTCCAAAGTGGTCGAGATGACACAATATTTGGCTGATCCCACTCTTCTTCCGGGGAGTGATGCATCTTTCGACTATGTATTTAGCATTTCCAGTTCAGTACCTTCTGAACAAGGGGGAATTCCACTCTATTCTAGTACGCTCACTCCAAGTCCTAGGATGGTTTCCTTTGATTAGAATGATCTTATGGAGCATCACCTTCCTTCTTATGCACCTTTCTAGATAACAATTTTGGTTGAATCTATGTTGAAAGGAATTCAACAATGTATTGTAGATGGAGGATCCTCTGCAAGTATTTTATCCTCCTCGACTTGGAAAGAGTTGGGTTCTCCCAAGTTTGTGGCAGCTACCAGTGAGTTGCTAGATTTCGACATAAGACCTAGTGAATGTTTGGGGATTCTTCCTCAGTTGCCTATCACTTTAGGTGGGAAGAGTCCTAGTCGATTTGTTATTGGTTTCAGGCCCTTTCGAATTTAGTATGCTTCTTGGGCATGATTATGTTTATTCTATGAATGCTAGGGTGTCTACTCTCTTTCGTGTGATGCATTTCCCTCACAATGAAATCATTGTCACTATTGATCATATTTCATCTGATAATCACCATCCTAGTTTGAATTCAGCTTCATTTGCCCCTTTGTATGTTCCTAGTGTTCAAGTAGAATTTTCCCCACCACGGGTGAATTATGTGGTGTCATATCCTCAATGTTCAATTGCTTCTGAGAAGGATCATTTGTAGTCATGTTGGCCTGCTCAAGACAAGGTATAGACAATTGATGAGGTGTTGTATCCAATGGGGGCAGGTGAGCTCCTGCTTTCCCCTTTTGGCCTGAGAAATCTGGCGTTTCCTCTTGAGTTTTATGTTAGTGCTTGTGAGACCTTGACCCCTAGTAATTATGTGTTGTCGAGCACCAGTTTCATGGATGTTGAGTTTCCATCATATGAGGCTATACTTGAAGCTATGATTATGGATTTTCGACCTCTTCCTGAACTAGAATATTTACAGGTTGTTTACCAAAGATTCCCTTGGCCTGAGCCTAGCAATGGGATCTACCTAGAAAACCACTATGCATAAGCTACAAGGATATGCGGTCCTATGTACATATTGTACTTTTAGGGTTTGTTGTTTTCAAGTTCCATATCCCATAACACTTGTTTTTATCAGAGGTTTCTATATTGGACTTATTAACTTATAGGTGAGTGTTTTTGGTCTTATATACAAGACTTTGGAGACATTTTCTTTGGTACATTTTCATCATGTCAATTCATTCTGATAGGTAATGATCTCGAAATTGGCATATAGGTTAGATTTTCCCCTTCATGCATTTTTTCATTATCCGTTTCTTGTTTCATTTTTATGTAGGATCGACCCCACTCAGTTGCGACACATAACTTTATTTATTTTTTAGAAGTGTTGTAATTCATGTGGTAGATCCTATCTTCCATGGGTGCTATAGTTAGAACCCCTTTGCATTTTGGCACCCATGCTACCAATTTTCTATTAGGCTTGGGAGCCTTTTTTAGTCCTGCCATGACTTTTCATTGAAGTTGTATATCTTCTTCTCAATATTTTTTTGGCCATTACCTACAAGACTCCCTCTAACATATGATACTACATATGTCAGCATTTTTCAGACTCTTCAACATGTACTGTATTCTTTACTAGAATATAGGGAAGGTTCCATTTCGCCTACACGATGCATTTATCAATATCACTCACATATATGCCACAGGATCCACCCCATTCGTTCATGACATCATAACTTCAAGCTACTTTAAAGGTGTTGTTATGAATGATAGAGATTACCTCTCCATGGGTGTTCTAGTTAGTACCTCACTAGCATTTTTGACACCCATGTTGCAGTTGTTTCAGTAGGCTCATAAGCTATGTTTAGTCCTGCCATGTCTTTTCATTGAGGCCTCATGACTTCCTCTCAATCTCTTGTTGGATAACCTACCCACAATACTTCCAAAATTTTGATGAGTTCTAATTGCATTGCATATTAACCGCTTGTGCTTCTAGGCCTAATGTTGGCTTCAACTTTCCATCGTTGAAGCATTTGCTTATGCATTCCTACTAGTTCATATCCTTGCAATTTATGCGTTTACCAATTGACACCTTAACCATGGAGGAAACATCCCCTGAGTGTCCTTATCCCGCACATGCTTCCTTGCATTGAGCATAGTATGTTCATTGCACTTTGGAACTAGTTTTCTTTCCCACGACACTCATTTCCTACACTTTTCTATAGCATTCTTTTATTATTTTTCAGGATTTAATAACATGAAAAAGACAAAAAAAATAAAAAATAAATAAAAAGAAGGGGGGAAAGTGTCTATTTTTGTTTTGGTAGCAGTCTTGTCGCCCTTGAACAAAGAACGATATTTGAGTTATTGTCTCAATATTTTGGGTTTAGTATGGCTTTAGAAAACTTTTTCTCATTTTTTAGTATAATCTCCTCTGGTTGGTTATTCTCCCAACCATATGTAGAGTTTGATCATGCCTCATGTATAAAAAATGTATCCTAGTTTATAATCCATGTTTCTTAAATCACATAATGTGTCATGCTTTTGTTTAAGGGAAGTTTCAGCCTGATTCAAAAATTCTGCATAAAGTATCTGATCGTTCAAGTCAATATTCCCGTGTTAGTAAAGTACATCTCATCATCACAAGTATCTTTGTATCTCACTCGTGTTAGTATAGAAGGTCCCCATTGACTTCTTGTTGGCGAGTCTACTCTTATTGACTCTGACACATTACTCTAAGAGTATGAACTATAGCTGCACCCTAGGCCTATTTCCATCATTTATAGGTGACCTTGCACTCAACAAATGACAAACCATCATTGGTCTCTAACTAAGCATATTCCCTTGTGTTCGACGTCAACAAAAATCATCACACATAGGGATTTGTTTGGTACCTTGGTTTCCATTTGACCCCATTGGTGGATTCCTTGTCTTTGTCAGTAGTCTTTATCATTGGATACTATTCAGAGAGTCTATGTCATGCAATATTCCATCTAATGCATGACAAAGTCATACCTTGGTGCGGTCCTTACAATCTATTCATCCAGATCCTTCCAAATCTTTGGCCTCTTGCTACCCTTCGTGATGGAGGATGGAGGATGCCTTAATTCCTTCCTTCAAGTAGATCTCTTTCTATCGACTTCAACGCATATTTCTCTGGGACATGGATCTAAAGTTATATGTGGTACCTTGGGGCTTGCAGTCATTAGTGGCAGGTTCCCTCGCTATTGACAGTGGGAATACATCAATGTCCCTTGATCGATAGATTCTATAAGGTGTTCGACACTAGTTCATTTATTCACACTTGTTAGATTGCACCATGGTACCTTGACGCCCATTATCATCATCGGTGGGTTGTCTCACGTTTGTTAATGGTATACATGATTCAAATTATTTTCGGCACGAAATGAGAGTGGAGATATAATAAAGAAATGCACAGAGATATCGCAGATATTCAATAATATAACAGAAATGTATCAGATATGCAACCATAAACACAGATATACAGTAATACACGATTTCTATTAATGAA
>ML877233.1:0-12599 GCA_009831015.1 Picea engelmannii | reverse complement strand
GGTTTTCCCTACACCCACATTAGATCTCAATTTCAAAATATTTGTTACAATATTGACCTTCCTAAATTTTTAACTCATCAAAACTATGGTGATTTACGAATGCTTTTCTTATAGCTTTTTAAGCACAAAATAAAATTTTAAAGAAAACCAAATAATTTATTTTCTTTCTTAAACCCTGATATACCAAATTTGGTCTTGGAAGTTAACCACCATCATCACATTTAAATTTAATGTCAATCACCATGTTTCCACCTTTACTCCAAATATTATTCATTGTCATGACATGAAATCGTATGTCTAGATATTGATTTAGAAGTTGGAATATGTTTGAAATGTTATATGTCTAGATTTTGACTTAGAAGTTGGAATATTTTTGAAATATTTTTCTAGAGATGAAATTTTCCATTTTACTTAGAACATGTTTGAAATGAAGATTTTGGTCAGTACCATGATTATCACACATTTTTGTAGCAAATACATTCTACTTGTAATCATTTGAGAGAATGTATGTATTTTGAGTGGAAGATTACGAGACCACTTTTGTAGCATCTAAAATGATGTGTTTCTCAAAATTTCAGTGTGCAAATTGGATCACATGAATGTGAAGTGGCTATTATTTTTGTAGATTGTTTTCCTTATTTCAAACTTGATTGGCTAAGAAAGTGGTTCTATTTGTGTATTGAAAGCTTACGATATTTTTGTGACTTTGGTTCATTGCAGAGATACTATTGAGATGCTTGAAGAAGAATTAACCAATGAAATACATGAGTTACACAACGTTTGTTATGAAAAGTCTTGATGAATTGAATATGGGTAGCATTAATTAATTTATAAATATATGTGTTAATGCATAATGTTTAGATTTTCTCAATCCAATGCAATATTTACATTGTTGGTTAAGGTGTGTTTGTTATTAACTCCTTTCGTTAGTCGAGAATTTTGTTTTCTAAATTACTAGTGCATTGATGGATTGGAAAATTATGATCTTATAGTTTTTTATAAAATATGTTTAAATTTTTATATAGTTTTTTATAAAAATATGTTTAAATTTTTATATTTTTTTCAAATTTTTATTGATAAAAAATATTGATTTTTTTTTTTTATTATTGTTAAAATTATAAAAATTGAAAAAAGAAAATAATTAAATGTGTAAATATTAAATTGTAATATGTGGAGAAAATTTAGTTAATCCTAACATGGGGTACATCGAGAAAAAGCCATATTTTTTTTTTATCTTTGATAGAATAAATCATACTTAGGTACTCTATATTGGCTCTCATAGTGGAAATATGAGAAAATCGATGATGACAACGTGAGTCTCATCGACCACATGTGGTGTCAAATGCACATATGCCAAACTCAAGTATAGGCAAGAAATGGTTAATAGCATTGTTAGGTAATGATCGTACACAATTTGTTTATGGTATTCATGTTGAGAAATGTATCTTGAGCATGAACTTCTTACATGTACTTCTTACATGTGTCCAGTGGAATGTGTAGGGAGTGGTTCGTGACTTTTCTTTAATGACCATTTAGGAAAAGTGGTAAATAATTCAATCTTGTAATTTCAATTGAAAAATAAAAGAAAAAGTAAAATTCTTGTGTTTAGAAGTCAATTAGTCTTAGGAATCTAAATGAAATGTTCTAGAAATTCTAGAACATTAGTGACTTAGATTAAGGTTTAATCTTAGTTGTACATCTTGTGAATGAGTGATCCGGATTTTATGAGTAGAACGAAATGAATACAGATTATTATCAAAAGATGTTGAACACAAAATAACATATATACAGTAAAACTGGGTTCTATTCAATAAGGAAATACATTGAAATTGTAAAATGCAGTGGAAAACAAGCTTGCTAGAATGGTGGCGACTTATCTCTTAGAAGAGATGTGACGGTTTCACTCATTCGCTAGAAGATGATTACAATGAGTCTCACAAGGCCTTTTTACAATAAACAGGAATGTCAAAAACCCTAGACATCCAAAAACCTAACCCTAGGAGATGAAGCACCAAAATTCATGTGGGTCCCGTTTTCGTAAGTTAGTACATCAACTTCTCGGGGTCATAACTTTTGCATACGATATTTGTTTTAGGTGCACGATATCCCATTGGAAAGGTATATCCAAGGAATACACATGCTTCCTATGGTGAGCCCTACACATGTTGTCTATGGCCCCGAAAGTTAGGGACCCAAAAACTAGGAAAAAACTGTCGAACTGGAAAACTGTCAAAATGAGCCAGTTGGAATAGGTGGGAGGCCACCGACATCCATCTAGATCAATCCTCCCCCCTTAGGAAGAAATGATCTCCATTGTGTTGAATTCCCCTATTAGATCAGAAAATTTCTGTTGAATTTGGCCCCGGATGAGCCACTTTCCTTGGTGTAGGAGTTGCCCTACTTTGACAACTCGATAAAGTTGGATTCTTTCCTGGCGAGTGCCCTTGACCTGTTTGTCCACAATATGATCATTAGATGCATGTTGTATGCAGTTGGGGTTGATATCTATTGGTTTTAGTTGTTCTTCTATCTCTGAGTTGTCTAATAATGGTGGGAAATAAGGTTGAAGAAGATCCACGTTGAACACTGGGTGCAGGCCAAGGAAAGGAGGAATGTTGAGCTAAAAAGCATTATCACCCACAACCTTGGTGATGGTGTACGACCCATAATGGAGTGGGAGAAGCTTCGGATGGGGTCCGATAAGGCGTTCTTTCTGCAAATGCAACCAAGCTTTGTCGCCCACCTGAAACTTATGTAGCACCCGGTGTAGCATATCATGAACCTATTGGCGGATGTGTTGGATCTACTCAATGAACAGGGTAGCTTTGTCAGCTTCAGTTGGAGCAGGAGATGAGTCAACTGAGGTGACTGCAAGGGGTAGTGAAACATCTATGGGACCCAATGGTTGGAATCCCAACCCCACCTGAAAGGGTTTGTGGCCAGTTGAGCTATGAAAGGCTTGGTTGTAGCTATATGGACATAGGGAAGACTCTCATCCCATGTGCGAGGGTGCTTGGAATTATACATGTGCGGGATATGCACGATCATTCAATTTATGACCTCGGTTTGGCCATCTTTCTGGGGGTAGAAGTTCGTGGATTTGTTGATCTCAGTGTCCAAAAGTGACCAGAGGCTCGACTAGAATGTGCTCAGAAATCATTTGTCCCAATCTGAGACAATGGTTTGTGGGATTCCAAAATGTACTCAAACTCGTTCAAAGAAGAGCTTGGTAGTGGCCTTTGTTGTGATGCTCTTCTTGCAGGCAGCCAGAATCACCATCTTAGAAAAGCGATCAACAACCACAAAAACACAGTCATTTCCCCTCTTGGTGGACGGAAGGCCCAACATGTAGTCCATGGAGATGGATTCTCATGGCTTGTTAGGAGTAGGAAGAGGAGTGTACATGCTATGTTTCTTAGTGGTTGGTTTGGAAATAACGCACGTAGTGCAAGACCTGATATACTTGTTGAACTCATGTCGAAGTTTCGGCCAGTAGAAATGTTTCTACAGCATTGTCACTATCTTTTCGACGCTGAAGTGTCCTACCACCCGACTGTAGTGGGCTTCCCAAATCAGCTTCACTCGCTCGCTTGATGGAACACAGATATGGCCCAGATGACATAGCAACCCATATTGAAGATGGAAATTAGGGACAACTGCATTTGTGCCCAACATTTGGTAGGTGGTGGCGAAGTTCGAGTCTGTCTCATAGAGTTGGGGCCATCCAGAGGTCTCATGGATGCAAGAGTCTAGCATCGTGGAAAGTGTCACGACTGGCGGTCCGTTGAGGCAATCAGAGATGCAGTTGGTGCTTCATGTTTTATACTTGATGTTGAGGTGGAATTGTTGAAAGTGTGTGGACCACTTATGATGGCGGTCATTTTGAAATTTTCCTTGTGTTTGGATAAACTGCAGTGGCTTATGATCAGTGTGGATGAATGTCTTCTTCCCAAGAATATAATGTCTCCATTGGCGATAGGCTTACACAATGTAGTAGATTTCTTTTTCGTAATTAGTGTACTTATGGACATCATCTGATAGTGTCTCACTATGATAGGCCACGGGGTGGTTGTGATGAGTGAGAATGACACTCACAACATAGTGTGAAGAATCTGTCTCGATCTCAAACGGTTGTTGCAGGTCTGATTGTGAAATTATTGGGGTTGAGCACAAGCGTTTCTTCAAATCATCGAACGCTTGTTGTTGGAACCGACCCCACACAAATTTCGCCTTACCACCACCGTTGGTTACTTAGTTGAGGGCCCATGCAATATGGGAGAATCCCAACACAAACCTACAGTAGAAATTTCCAAGGCTCAAGAAACTCTGAAGCACAATGAGTGTGGTTGGGGCTGGCCAGTCACAAATGACTTGGATTTTGGCTGGATCTACATGTACACCATGTTGATCAACGATGTAGCCCAGGTAATGGACCATGTCCTTATCGAAGGAGCATTTTTCCAAGTTGGTGTATATCTTGTGCTGCCACAAGGTGTGTAGAAACTGTTGAATATGTTGCAAGTGTTATGCCCAAGTCTTGATGTAAATGAGAATGTCATCAAGATACACCACTACAAAAGTATTGGTGAATGGTCACAGGATATCTTCTGTCATCCTCATGAAAGTGGTTGGAGAATTTGTCAAGCCAAAGGGCATGACCAACCATTCGAAAAGACCTTCCTTTGACTTGAAGGCGGCCTTCCATACATATGTATGTTCTATTGGGACCTGGTGGTAGCCAGACTTCAAATCAATCTTACTGAAGTATTTGGCCCCCGTGAGTTGATCAAGGAGGTCGTTGATTCGAGGAATCGGGATCGGGTTTTTACTGTGATTTTATCCATGGCATGGTAATCAATGCAGAGTCGCCAGGTTCCATATTTCTTATGTACCAACACGATTGGGGTCCCGCAAGGTGATGAGCTGGGACGAATGTGCCCCTTGTGGAGAAGCTCTTGGATTTGCCACTTGATATCCCCATTCTCTAACAGAGAGAGGCGATGCGTCGAGGGTAAGATTGATCCGGATTTTATGAGCAGAACGAAATGAATACAGATTATTAAAAGACGCTTAACACATAATAATAGAGATACAATAAAATTGGTTTTCTATTCAATAAGGAAATAAGCTGAAATTGCAAATGCATCGGAAAACAAGCTTGTTGGAATGGTGGCGACTTATCTCTGAGAAGAGATGTGACGGTTGCGCTCATTCGCAAGAATATGATTACAATGAGGCTTTGAAGGCTTGTTTTACAATAAACAGGAGATTAAAAAACCCTAGACATCCAAAAACCTAACCATAGGGGATGAAGCACCAAAAGTGATGTGGGCCCCGTTTGGGTAAGTTTGTACATCAACTCCCTAGGGTCGTAACTTTTTCATACAATCTTTGTTTTAGGCGCATGATAGCCCATTGGAAAGGTCTATCTGAGGGCTACACATTTTGTTTATATCTATCAAATGTCATTTCAGACTATGGCGAGCCCTAAAAACGTTGTTTAGGGCCTCAAAACGGACCCGCAAGTCACAGACCCGAAAGCTAGGAAAAAAAATGCCAAACTGGAAAATTGTCAAAATGAATCAGTTGGAATAGGTGGGAGGCCACTGAAATATTTCTGGATCAATCCTCCCCCCTTAGGAAGCAATGGTCTCCATTGCATTGAGTTCCCCATCAGATGAGGAATTTTCTACTGAATTTGGCCCTGGGTCAACCACTTGCCTTGGTGCAAGAGATGCCCTACTTTGACAACTCGATAAAGTTGGATCCTTTTTTGTCGAGTGCCCTTGATATGTGTGTCCACAATATGATCACTAGATTCTTGTTGTATGCAGTCATATTTGAGCTCTATTGGTATCAACTGCTCTGCTATCTCTGAGGTGTCCAATAATGGTGGGAAATATGGCTGAAGGATAGTCACGTTAAAGACTGGGTGCAGGCCAAGGAAAGGGGGAATGTTGAGCGCAAAATCATTGTCACCCATAGCCTTGGTGATGGTGTATGGCCCATACCGAAGTGAACAAAGCTTCCGATGGGGCCCTGTAAGGCATTCTTTCTGCAAGTGCAACCAAACTTTGTCGCCCACCTGGAACTTATGTGGCACCCGATGTTGACAATGGCGTTGCTTGTACTTGGCATTGGACTTCTGTAAAATATCCTGAACCTATTGGTGGATGTGCTGGATCCACTCAATGAATCGGTTGGCTTTGTCAGCTTCTAGTGGAGCAGGGGACGAGTCAGTCGAGGTAGTCTCCATGGTTAGTGCAACATCCATGGGGCCCAATGGTTGGAATCCCAACCTCACCTGAAAGGGGTTGTGGCCAGTTGATATATGCAAGGAACGGTTTTAGCTATGTTGGACATAGGGAAGACTCTCATCCCATGTGTGGGGGTTCTTGGAATTGTACATGCATAGGATATGTACGATCATTCGATTGATGACCTCAGTTTGGCCATCTGTCTGGGGGTGGAAGGAAGTGGATTTGGTGAGCTTGGTATCCAACATTGACCAGAGGCTTGACCAGAATGTGATGAGGAATCGACTGTCCCGATCTAATACAATGGTTTGTGGGATCCCAAAGTGTACCTAGACGCGTTCAAAGAAGAGCTTGGCAGTGGCGTCTAGAGTGATGTTCTTCTTCCAGTCGGCCAGAATCGCCATCTTGGAAAAGCGATCAACAACCACAAAAACACAGTCATTACCCCTCTTAGTGGATGGGAGGCCCGACATGTAGTCCATTGAGATGGATTCCCACAACTTGTCACGAGCAGGCAGAGGGGTTTACAGGCCCTATTTCTTAGTGGTCGGTTTGGCAGCAGCTTAGGTGGTGCAAGACCTGATATACTTGTCAATATCCTGTCGAAGTTTCGACTAGTAGAAATGTTGTTACAACACTGCCACTGTATTTTAGACGCCAAAGTGTCCTGCCACCTGACTTTAGTGAGCTTCCCAAATCATCTTCGCGTGCTCGCTCGATGGAACACAAAGATGGCCCAGACGACACAACAACTTGTCCTGAAGATGGAAATTAGCAACCACTGAGTTTTCTCCCAACATTTGGTAGGTGGTGGAGAAGTTAGGGTTTGTCTCATAGAGGTGGGGCCATTCGGAGGTCTCATGGCCATAAGATTCTAGCACTGTGGTGAGTTTCATGACTGGAGGTTGGTTGAGGCATTCAACAACTCGGTTGGTACTTTTGTTTTGTACTTGATGTTGAGGTGGAACTATTGTAAGTATGTTGACCACTTCTGATGGCGGTCATTCTGCAATTTGCCTTGGGTCTACATGAACTATAGTGGCTTGTGATCAGTGTGGATGACTGTCTCCTTCCCCATAATGTAATGTCTCCACTGGCGGTAGGCTTGCACAATGAAGTACATTTATTTGTCGTAAGTAGGGTACTTACGGACAACATCTGATAGTGTCTCACTATGATATGCCATGGGGTGGCTGTGTTGAGTGAGAACGACGCCCACAACATAGTCTGAAGCATTTTTCTCGATCTCAAATGGATGTTGCAGGTCCAGTAATGAAATTACTAGGGATGAGCACAGACACTACTTCAAGTCATCAAAGGCTTGTTGTTGGAACAGGACCCACACAACTTTTTCCTTAACGCCACCCTTGGTTAATTGGATGAGGGCCCATGCGATATGAGAGAATTCCAACACAAACCTGCAATAGAAATTGGCGAGGCCCAAGAAGATCTGAAGCTCAATGAGTGTGGTTGGGGTTGGCCAGTGACAGATGACCTGGATCTTGGTTAGATCCACATTCACACCATGTCGATCAACGATGTAGCCTAAGTAATGGACCCTGTCCATGCCGAAGGAGCATTTTGCCAAGTTTGCATATAGTTTGTGTTGTCGTAGGGTGTGCAGAACCTACTAAATATGTTGCAAGTGTTCTGCCCAATTCTTGTCGTAGATGAGGATGTCATCCATATACACCACTACAAAAGTATCGGTGAAAGGTTGCAGGATATCATCCATCATCCTCATAAAAGTTGTTGGAGCATTTTTCAAAACAAAGGGCATGACCAACCATTCAAAAAAACATTCTTTTTACTTGAAGGTGGTCTTCCAAACATCTTTTTGTTCTATTGGGACTTGGTGGTAGCCAGACTTCAGATCAATCTTATTGAAGTATTTGGCCCCCGTGATTTGATCAAGGAGGTCGTCGATTCGTGGAATCAAGTATCGGACTTTGATTTTATTCAGGGCCCGGTAATCAATGCAGAGTCACCAGGTCCCATCTTTCTTCTGCACCAGTACGATTGGGCTCCCACAAGGTGATGAGGTGGGACGGATGTGCCCCTTGTGGAGCAATTCTTGGATCTGCCTCTTGATCTCCTCATTTTCCGACAGAGAGCAGCGGTAGACTGACTTATTCGGTAGCGATGCGCCTGGGGTCAGATCGATGGGATGCTTGACCTGACAGTGTAGAGGTACCCTGGTAGGAGAGGAGAAGATATCTGAGTATTCTTCCACAACCTTATCCATTTGCTTATGTTGTGTGGAGAGATCGGTCATGGAGGCCCTGGATGTGGCTGCGATCTTTCGCTTACTTTGAGAGTGAATCATGAAGAATACAAATTTCCCGGTCTGAGATCAAGGAAATAACACTAGGAGGGACTGCCTTGGGTATCCTGTAAAATTTCTTGTTCAAAGTAATAATAACATTACGATGCCTAGACTCATATACAACATGGTGTTTCCATAAATAAGGTTGGCCCAAAAGAACATTACAAACTTCAAGAGGAGAAACATCACACAATACCTTGTTTTTGAAGGGTTTTTTGTCGTACGACAGTCGACACTGTTGGCTGACACAGAGATCGCTTCCTTGGCGGAGCCATCCAATGGTGTAGGGTTGCAGGTGCGGCATTGTTGGCAAGGCCAGCCACTTGACGACCTCTGTTGAGATGAGGTTCTTCTAGCTACCACTATCAATGATGAAGTGCAGTGGGGTGTCTTTTACCCACATCTGCGAATGGAAAAGGCACTTGCCTTCTTTTGGATCGTCTTGTTCACCAGGATGGAGCTTGGTGGTAGTAACGGTGGCACTGGGCTCCATGTCAATGATCTGTCTTCCCCTTTCTAGTTCTGACTCAGAGTCAGAACCCGCATCTGATTCATAGGCTTTCACTTCGCCCACCAATGATTGATTTGCAGCAATCAACAGTGTTATGCCAAGGGCTCTTATGGAAGTCGCACCACTTCCCGATATCATTCTTTGTATTTCTAGTGTCCTTCTTTGCTTGCGGCTTGGACTGGTTGTCCTGATACTGTCCATCTTTTCTCTGTCCTTTGTTCTGTTGGTTGGGGCCGCCCTTTCCTGGTTTTTTCTGCGAGGGGTTCCCATGTCCAAATTGTCATGTCTTTTGTTTGAGCTTCTGCTCGATTTTGATGACATATCGATAGGCCGCGCCCAAGGACGAGATGTCCAAAAATTCCATTTCAGTTTGAATGTATCTAGGTATAGCACTGCGATACTTTAGCACCAGATGTCGCTCTGAATATCATCTTTTATCTTTTATAATTAATTAAGGAGGGAAAGCTCTCTTTGCAATATTAGATTAATAGGGAAAGTTATCTTTGCAATACTAAATTAATAGGGAAATTTAATTTATATGTGTGTGGTTGTATATACGATTGGGGGATTGGAGATTTTATATCTATTTATTATAGTGGGAAAACCTATCATAATTTAGTATGTCAATCAGCATTAAGGACAACTATTACTCATCCATCACAAATGTTGGTTGACTTATCATTGTGATTCAAGGAAAACCAAACCACCTAAAATAATTCTTTAATGGTTCATAAAGGAAAGAACTTTCACTAGTGCTAAGATATATATATATATATACTAAATTTCACCAAAATATATTATAAATATTATTTTTAATGTATTTAAAATTTTACTTTAAATATATTTTTATTACATTTTTTAATATTAATTTATTTTAGAAAATAAAATAATATTTAAAAATTTTGAATTACAAAAATTGAAAAAACAATATTAAAAAATAACATTTAAAAAAAATACTTTACAATTAACAAAATTCAAAATGTAAAAAAAAAATACATACCTTGTAGGAAAGGAAAAAAAAATGCATACCTTGTAGGAAAGGATTACCTACTTTGTGAGGAAAGGAAAGAAAAGAAAAGGTGATTATGAAGAACCATTTTTTTTAATATCTATAAATAATCACTAGAACTATAAAAATTAAACTAAAGGATTCTTATAAGTAAATAAGTGATTATCTTAAATTGATTTATAATTTTTTGTAATATATAGATGTTGAATAAATGTGTGATTACTGATGTATAATGGAGTATCTCATATAATTATGGAAACTTCATTATAAATAAAGTGTATTTAATAAAAAAATTAAGTCAAAATTTATAATATAATTTTTTGTTATTAATATTTATTTTAATTAAAATATAAAACATTATATTTAGAATTTAAAAAATTAAGATAGTTAGAATACTTAAAGCGAAGAAGCATGTACTCTAAGAAAAACATGCTATTATGTACCATGGTGACCTCCTTTCGGCGTGTTGAATCCATTTATGAATTCAGAAATGCAATATAAGCAACAACAAATTGCAATTTCGCCCTTATTTATATTGTTGAATTTCATCCCCCGGATGGGTTGATAGCGCATTCCACGCGTCCAGCCAGCAATTATGTGCCTGCCACCTTGCCTCAGCCCATGTGACGGCACATGTCGCTCCCTTCCACGTTTATTACCCCCTCATGCCTGGTGCAAACTTTCACTTCACCGCACCCTTAACTAACTGCTCCAGTGCACTCAGAGTTGGCCTCACGTCCTTGTTATGGCGCTAGTACAAGGTTCTCTCCTCATGCGCTTGTGTGCCTTTACTCCCTTGCGTTCTTCTTATGGTGACACCCATTCCCCTTTTTGATTCCTATCTCCCTCCTCTTCCAGCAAATTTGGCTCTCAATTTTCCCTTTTGGTGCTTACCTGGTTCGTTATGTTCATTTCTCCACCCCTACCTCGTGTTAGTCAAACCATGCCTCGCCAGTGAGGGAAGTCAAAGCGAGGTGCCCTCTAGTACCATAATCGCACGGTTATGGCCAGCCGAAACCCTCCTTCCTTCTCCCCTGTGCTCAGCTCCTTGCCTTCGTCCTCAACTTAGTCCTCACCAGACAAAACCGACCTTCCACCTTTGTCCTCGCCTTGGGTGTGCCACGTTGAATGGTTTGACCTCCATGGTAACTCTCTCAAATTTTCTCATGGACCACTCCCCGAACTGGACTCGACCTTGTAGTCAGCGGTGGCACATCCCTCCTGTCCACCACCCTACGCTCCTTCGCCACCCCCGTCCCCACCCCCGTCGCCAACCTATGTGCCTTCGATGGAAGATGGTAACGTGCACTCAAAAGAACTCTATGTGGAGGTGTCTCATCACCAAGAGCGGCTACAGCAGGACTTTGTTTCGTCCCCGAGCCTCCGAGATTCAATTTCAATTCTCCAGGACTTGGTCTTCACGGTCCGGAGGGACGTTGATGACCTTCATTTTAGAATAGAGCATTTCGATCGGCGAGTTGCATAGATTGAATCCATTCTCTCGACTCTCCTTCGTTCCCTGCATCCTTTAGACTCAGGCCTTAACACCCTCGCATCTCCAAGGGTAGTCCTTGTTCCATAATTCCAAGGGAAGGATGAGCAGTGTGTGGTTGGAGAAGCACGAAAGGTTGTGGATGAGCACGACACCATGCCTAGAACACGAGCAAGGAAAACTGAGGGCATGCACGCCCACTAGACACCGTGACAGTCGACAGGCGTACAGGTGTATGCATGCATGATTTCTTTTGACATTTGTCAGTAGGTTCTGGAATGTTCGGTTTAGGCTGTGGGCATTTGGTAATGTCTTTTATGTGTGTCTGTTAGTTAATAGGCCTGGCCTGGGTCATTATAATAGTCTTTTTGATGTACAATTTAATTTTCAATTTAAATGCTTGGATAGGCTGAATCGGTTTCCCGACGGGGCGATTCAGGCGAATATGTTTAATTTTCCATACCATATCTAGTATGTCTATGAGTTTGAGTTGGTTTCCTCTCGAGGAAACTCAACACTCCAGCAACTTGAACTTAGGATGATAATGTATTTTTTGTTCATGACAGGTAATATATAGATCTTACTTACAAAAAAAAAAAAATTGTTGAATTCCTGTAAAAAAAAACAAAACATAAAATGTTTAGACAACGATTGGTTCACTTTTGGAAGGATCCTTGTCTCTTGAGGATTCACTTTTGGAAGGATCCTCGTCTCTTGTGAATTGTTTATTCGATAATTCTGCATGAATAATCTTA
Organism: Picea engelmannii; assembly: GCA_009831015.1. NCBI lineage: Eukaryota > Viridiplantae > Streptophyta > Pinopsida > Pinales > Pinaceae > Picea > Picea engelmannii. The sequence goes on along the minus strand of ML877233.1, from coordinate 249 downwards.
AGCTTCATGCACAAGAGAGAAACTTAGACCATAGACTCGAGAAATTATTTGTGGATATTTATATTGGATTAAAATTAAATTTATGAAGCTTGATTTAAAATTATTGATTCATCCATTCTTATCATTTATCATTAAACTAATATATGAAAAATGTCATTGATCTATTTTCATATTCAAGGATACTTTAGGTGTCTAAGTATCAAGAACATAACCATATTGGGGGACTCCTTGTTGTTAATCTGACAGATG
>WSFP011469256.1:0-17961 GCA_009831015.1 Picea engelmannii | reverse complement strand
CTCATAAATCAAATCATTAGGACTATACAAAATAAAACACTTTCATTCGAATTAATTTAAGAAAGTTAAACAAACATGCTTTAAATCATCAATTACCTCTTGTAGACATGACATAGCTATTAGGCATGTTTTTTGGGAGGGAGTATTCCAGTATAGGTTTATAATGGAGGAAAAAGGGATTAGATATAGGGTAAGAAGGGCATTATCTATGTCAAAATAGAGACTCGACATTTCCCCCATGCTGAAGGTGTTGCATGTCCTCATGCAACGTTATCAAAAACTGATACCCAAAAAATTTCTACACAATTGGACCCTCCTCTATCATTTCTCAGATTGCAAGATGTTAACACCAGAAGCTTCACTCTTAAATTCCTTCTTGATTACCCTAGTGTAATGGATTAATCACAATACCTTGTTAAGTTTGGTAGAGACCTCTACATGCTACTCTTTCAATTCCGCATTCTCTGCCTTGATATGCCTCTCCAATATTTTGTATTCTTCAACTTCTTGCTTCAATCTCTCAATTTATGTTAATAATGTTTGTTCATTCAGGGACTTGTCTGGGCTTAGTGTGAATACTTTCTTGGCCACCATCTCTCAATCCTCTTTTTCTTTCCTCAGACTCCTCAAGGCCTTTATTATCACATTTCATCTACTCAGAGACTTACCTGGACTTGGTGTGAGTGCTTCCTGAGTTACCACCTCTCGAGCTTCTTTTCCTTTCCTAAAATCCATCAAAGTCTCTGTCACAAACCCTTCCATCTCACTTATTATTACCAGTCTTTCTGTTTTTCTTGTGGTATCTCCCTAACCACTCCCTTTTTCTGGAGAACTTGGAATATCCATGGATTCTCTTTGAGGGGAAGGTATGTTTGGAGTTGTTGCCTGTTTGGTCATACTTCTGGTGGTCCTACATATGGGAAGTGAGTCTTTCTTAGACTTGCTGACAAGGGTAGGAGTTTCTTCAAATAGTTTTCTTTTCTTAGATTTACTGACAGGGGTAGGCCTAGACACCTGTTCCTCCTATGTTGAATTAAATTTTATCTTGCGGTCTTGAATTGTAAATTCTGAGGCTTGCTTCTGATGGAAAACCCGTATTCCTATCCTGGAAGATTGAGGTCTAGGATTTGGAACTTGTGCCTCCTTCCCTTCTAGTTTCTTTTTATTTTTATGTGTCACCTTAGCGGTTTCCTTGAGTTCACCAACTGAGTTTGGGGAAGGCCGAGTAACTTATGAAATACTTTTCAATTCTTTAGAGGATTTCAGAGGGGGTTATACAGTTGTCTCTAGTAAAATCTCCTGTTGATCCATCTCCTCCTTATTTTGTTTCTTATTCTATGATCGTTGGTATTTAGGGCACAAGAACGAGCTAGACGCTTTAGCTTGTGCAAACTTTTTATTACTTTGTAAATGGGAATCAGGGGTCTTCTCTATTTGACTGGTTGGTTCTAATGACATTTCCACAATTGTTTCAGGAATGCTATCCAATTGACCACCTGGTTCTGAGAATTCTTTTCATATTTTACTCCTTTGAACCGAGGTAGAACTTACTCTCTGGAATTGAGTGGTTGTATTCTTTCTTGATATAACAGGTTCCCCTACGACATACTTTTTTTTCACTGATTTCTCAATGGGATGAGATGAGCTGGGCATAGCAGTGTATTCTTTACCTCCTAATGTCATTTTTTTGTCTTTCTTTTCCTTTCTTCTTGAGCCTTCACCGTGTGTCCCTGCCTCTTGTGTCTCAACCGATTTGGATTTTTCTTGAGAAAAACTCTGTTGGAGTAACTGCTTCCAGCTACCCCCTTGTGTTTTTAAAGCATGAACAACCAGAAGTTTGATTAAACCGTGATGATGAAGGCTAGTCTCAGGTTTCTTGGAAACTGACCTCACCCCTCTTACCATTTTCTTTAAACTCATCCATAAAAAGTGGGGAAAATTAATCTGTGGTCCTCCCTCAAAATGTGATAAAATCCTTAAATGATAAATGAAGGTCACAACATACCTTCTCTCGCAGGTGAGGAATTTTTGCAGACTTATAAGCATCGTCCAATATTCCTCATTTATGTAGCTTCGAGGGATGCCCTTGGTCCAATCGAGGTCGTGATGTTCTATCTTGAGGAATTTTGATAGATATTTTTGTCAACGATCACTCTCTTGAAGTATTTTTCTCCATCCATCCGAAGACCCATAGCTTCTTCTATAGTGGCCTCTGTAATTGTTAACTTCACATCACCAAGATGGACATTTTCTCCATCATATTTCTGTGCAAAGATGAGAGAAATTCCCTCATGATGACCTTTAAATTTCTCCAAGAATGGCACCCACCCTGACTATTCATATTTTTTCTTACAATCCTAATATTCTATTGTTTATATGTATATTTGAAATATGGGCTCATGACTGTCGACCCCCATGCTAGCTGAAACAATTCTCTCGGGTGGATAAAGCATGGACATAACATCAAGGGTTGAGTACCAGATGATAGAGTATCGGTTGGGAAAAATATGCAAGGGATACAAAGGCATAAGGTGTCTGTAGATGGTGTGACAACAATGGTAAATAACTCTCATCTGGATGGCTGAGCCATCCAGAAGAGTGTTTATGAATGGAAGTGTAGATTAAAATAGTCACGTCGATACTCATGATGATATGGTGAGGTAGGTCGGATCTACTAATGGTTTCCAAATTTGTGGGAAGCTTGGTGTCAGACGATATTCATGGAAGGATGTGGTCATTTTGATCAGGACTCATTTATGTGAAATCTGCTGGGATCATTACTCGGTATGATGTGATTCATGGTTCTTGTCGTCTCATATAGTACGACAACGAATCATAAGTTTATGGGGTTTATTTACCGGATAGACAGAGGAAGTATGAGTTTGATCCAGTAAAAGACATCATGAATTTGCACTCTTGATATTTCGTAGGACACTTCCTCCTCATAGAAGTGAGGTCTAAGATTTCTATAGAGATTTCCTGACAAAACAGGGGTACGTCATGATTCAAGAGCAATCATGTAACACCCTGTTTCCCCCAGTCTATAAAAATAACTATATTGGCCAAGAATTATGGAAAAATCCAAGATGTGAATGTGTGATTTGATGGACCCTGTATAAAGGGTTGATGAATGTAAATGATGTGTGTATATATATGTTGCATGACTGGTGAGACGGGGATGTGCTGAAAAACAGACCACGATGGTTGATGAAAGGTGGTGGAAGGCACCTGGAATGGTGGCGTTAACTTCCACCAAACCAATATCATGTTGGTCTTTACTGGCTCAAATACCAAAGCTGCTCTCTAGCCCTGGAATGAATTACTCACTAGGATGGTAGGTGGGGAGGCTCCTCATGAGTTAATGAGGGGATGGGGGTGAACCTCACATCTGTAGAAGCCCTTAGACCTGACCATTGCGGGGGAATTCGTGCCACATGCAACCTTGCAGGACAAAGTAAGAAAGGAAGTGTGTGGAGGGGGCATGCGACAAGGGATCGAGGAAGGAGAACTAGAGGAAATCCAAAAAATACAGTGATTCATGAGCAGAGGAGAAGGAGAGTAACCTTCATCCTGGACTTCCGACAAGCGGGAAGTAAGAGACTGAGTCTCAAAGCATCATGGTCTAGCTCGGGGGTGGCTAGTGGTAAATCCATTTGGAGTCGCTGAGCCTATGGTTGGGTGGAAATGAGAACCCCTCTCAGTAGTCGTGCCACACTTGGTGTTATTTCTGATAAGTGTTTACATCTCACATATTGAATTAAATATAATGGATGCCTACTCATGTTTGTACACTTATAAATGATTGATTTTTGTATAGAAGTGTTTGCCTGGTATTTCGATCAGCAACAATGAATGTGTTCTTATACTTATATGACTATAATCGATTTATGTATAGAATGTATATGTTCAGATTCGAGCTCGTCCCCTGGAGAGTTGTCCCATGTTCATGACCCACGATATGCCCTAGTTTCTTTCCCGAAGGCACCTCCTTTTGGGAAGCTCCATCATATTCCAGAGTTGGAGTGAGTTCCTTGAAAGGACTACCATTTTTAAATAAATACTTAAGCTTACCTCGCCCCTATCACAGATTTCATAGCTTGATAATTTAAGAAGGCCTTTCAGTCAGGTCACCAATCCTGGTGATAATTACCCAAGAATCCGTTGGAGGATTTTATGGCCTAAGTTTGGAAACCTTGCACCAGAAAGAATGGTTCCCTTAGAGTTTGGTGTTTTGGAATTTTGGCACCTGGGATACCCAAGGACAAGTTTCCTTGTCTTCACATGTCACGAAATCCTGACTTGCGAAACCCTAAAATGGTATAGCGTGGTTAGAGTTTGGTGTTTCGGGGTTTCGACACCTGGGATACCCAAGGGAAAGTTTCCTTGTCTTCGCATGTCGCGAAATCCTAACTTGCGAAACTATGAAATGATATAGCAGGGTGAGAGTTTGGAGTTTCAGTGTTTCGGCACCCGGGATACCCCAAGGGAAAGTTTCCTTGTATTCGCATGTCATGAATTCCCAACTTGCGAAACCCCAAAATGAACTTAGCATTATATATATATATATATATATATCAGTGTTTCGGCGTTTTGTCTCCTGGGAAACCTGGATGTGAGACCTTTTGTCATCGCACATCGTGAAATCCCGACTTGTGAAACCCTGAAGTGAGTTTAGAGGATATATGGTTTGGAGTTTCGGCTCTTGGGAAACCTAAGTGCGAGACCTTCTGTCTGCGCATATCATGAAACCCTGACTTGCGAAACCCTAAAATGATAATAGCATGGATGAGATACGATGTTTCGTTGTTTCGGCACCCAGGATATCCAAGGGAAAGTCTCTTGTACTCGCCAGTCCCGAAATCTCAACTTGCGAAACCCCGAAGTAAGTTTAGAGGATATATGGTTCAAAGTTTCGGTTCCCAGGAAACCTAAGTGCGAGACCTTTTGTCTGTGCATATTGTGAAACCTCGACTTGTGAAACCTTGAAATGATAATAGCGCAGATGAGATACAGTGTTTCGATGTTTCGACACCCAGGATATCTAAGGGAAAGTCTCTTGCACTCGCCTGTCCCAAAATCTCGACTTGTGAAACCCTGAAATGACACAGTGTGTCTAGAGTTTGGATGTTTCGGTGTTTCAGCACCTGAGATATATAAGGGCAAGTATCTTGTACTCACCAGTCCTGAAATCCTGACTTATGAAACCCCGAAATGACATAGTGTGTCTAGAGTTTGGATGTTTCGGTGTTTCGGCACCTGGGATATCTAAGGGCAAGTCTCTTGTACTCGCCAGTCTCGAAATCCCGAGTTGAGAAACCCCGAAATGACATAGTGTGTCTAGAGTTTGGATGATTCGACACCCAGGAAACCTAAGGATCAGTTCCCTTGTACTCGTCGGTCATGAAGTCCTGACTTGTGAAACCCCGAAATAATAATAGCGTGGATAAGTTTTGATGCCTCGGTATTTCGACACCTGGGATATCTAGAAGCAAGGCCCTGGTACATGCCAGTCCCGAATTCCCGACTTGTGAAATCCCTATACAACTTAGCGCATGTAGATTTGGTTTTCGGTGTTTCGGCACCCAGAAAACTGAAGGGTATGAACCCCTCATCCTCTTCTACCATGAAAACTCAGTACACAAAACTCTGAAAGGTGGGATGCCAGGTTTTAATCCGAGGCATTGTTAGATGTGACAAACTGTTGGCCCCTTTTAGATTTCGGCACTTCGAGAGGCGAGATAGCAGGGGAACACATGCATCACGATTTCCCAAATCAGGAAATCCGGAAATGCCCCTCCGGTAAGGCCCATAGTCATAACCAACGATCACATGGGTAAGGGTAAGGGATGGTAAGGTCTACATCAGGCCCCATAGGAATTCCAGGATTCTGTTCCTCAGTGAAAAGAAGGAAAAATCCGAAAAATATTAGTTCCCTTAGTGGGGTTGTGACAAATTGGTATCAGAGCATGGTTACAACACTTGGCCTTCTTGGGCTCATGAACGGGTTGCGCAGAGACTCCATTCGGAGTACTCTTAAAAGGAGTAACCCTCTATCTTAACCCCCTTAATCACAAGTCGAGGTTAAGAATGAAAAATCCTATTGTGTGTGTGTGCATGTGAAAAATATGAATTATGTACTGGTCATAAATGAATATAAATATTGAATAACAACCAGTGTTTTTCTTTTGCACACAAGCGGAAGATCAACCGCAGGAAATTACAGGTGTATAGAATGGTGACTCACCATGAAGTGGGGGAGGGCTCCCACAATAGAGAGGAAGATTCTGACGAAAGGAGGGTGGTAGGGATCCCTCTAGATATAGCTGAGATTGTAGGAGCCTCATGGTCGAATTGCAGAGCTGCAAGGCTGACAACGAGAGGATGATAAAAGAGCAAGAGAAGCAAATGAAAATTAATGCAGTTTCACTGTAGAGATTATCCGACATACAAAGACAATTGCAACATGAACCTGAGACACAAAAACATGGTCATGTCAGTGGCCACACTAAAAGGAGCACCTCGAGAAAGGTCCACCCCAAAGATAAGGGACAAGCGTCAGACAATTCTTCTGGAAAGGAAGCTGGTGACTTGAAGGGATCTTCTAGCAACAAAACTAGTTCTCATTCCCGAAGAAAATGAAAGAAGTAGAAACTTTCCAAGAGTCATTATCTAGAAGAGTTTAAGAAGGACAAAACACCCTCCTTCTACGGTGAAATAAATAAAGGAGAGGAAGCGGAGGCTTGGCTGCTTGGACTAAAGAAGTATTTCAGAGTCCATGATTTCTCAGAAAACTTGAAGGCCCGAGTAGCCACCTTCAACTTGAATGGAAAGGCTTCCATTTGGTGGGAAGACCATAAGAATGTAAAATGGATTCATGAAGAAGACCTGTCTTGGGAACGGTTTGAGAAATACTTCAAAAAGAAATATCTATCGGAAAAATACTTCGACGAAAAGAATAAAGAATTTTATGAACTCAAGCTGTGGCAAATCACCATAGAGGAATATGTTAGCCGATTCCTTGAGCTGCTGAGGTATGTACCCTATATAAAATCATAAAAGGCAAAGGTGCAACGATTCATCAATGGACTACCTAAGGACTATTAGAACAGGATTGAATTTGATGAACCAAAGACCCTAGAAGGTACTATCTGAAAGGCAAGATATTGTTATGAACATCTTGGGCATCGGACAAGACCTCGTGAAGGCTGGAAGAAAAAGAATAGTTTTGGATTCCCGAAGAAGGGGTTTAAATTCTCAAGATTTAAGGACTATAAAAAGAACTCAAGGATGAGCTTCTCAGCCCGAAGTGTACACCAGCAGAACTTTCCCTCCTTGAGAGGAAATAAACTTTCTAGATCTACCCCAGTAAAGACTGATAACCCAAAGAGAGAACCTTTGAAATGTTGGGGTTGTGGAGAAGAACATCTACTAAGGGACTGCTCGCACCGACAACAGAACAACCGAAGAATTTACAACGTTCAAGAAGCTACCACCATCAATAACGTGGCCAGGAGTGTACCGCAAATTTATGTAGCCTTGGATAATAACCAAGCTGACCACCAAGCTTCAGTGGTGGAAATCGAAGGTATGATCACCAACCATTTAGTGTCTATTCAGATTGACCCTGGTTCAAATTTGAGTTATATAGCCCCTAAGGCTGTTGATAAATGTAAACTACAGCCACATAAAAATGCCAAACCATGGTTGTTACAGTTTTCCATTGGCACCAAAAGAAGGGTAGCGGAGGTCATACCAGCCTGCCAATTCATTATGGGGGAATTCCCCACCCAAGAAACCCTTAACATATTACCCTTGGGATCATATGATCTATTGATTGGTATGGACTAGCTAGCCACCTATAAAGACAAACTAGACTGTTACCATAAAACCTTGGAATGTGTAAGTGAAGAAGGAAGAAAAATAACCCTTCAAGGGATCCAAAAACTTGTCTCGGTGAGACAAATATCAGCTCTTCAAATGAGAAAGTATTGCAGAAAAGGATGTCCATTATATGCAATACATATGTTGAAAGCAATTGAAGGTGACAAACCAAGCCTCTAAGACCACCCCACACTGATAGAATATCGAGATGTATTTTCAGAAGAGGTATCGAGTTTACCTCCGAGAAGGGACATCGACTTCTCAATAGAACTTGCACCAGGAGCGGTGCCAATTTCTAGGACACCCTACAGGATGAGCACACCTGAGCTAGTTGAACTTAAATTACAACTAAAAGGAATGAAGGATAGAGGCTATATCCGGCCCAACGTGTCTCCATGGGGAGCACTAGTCCTGTTTGTGAAAAATAAAGACGGTACCCTCCGACTGTGTATAGATTATAGACAACTCAATAAGGTAACCATAAAAAACAAGTACCCCTTACGCAGGATCGATGACGTGTTCGATCAATTGGGAGGTGCCTCTATATTCTCGAAGATTGACTTGAGATCTGGATACCACCAATTCCAAATCAAGGGCGAAGACATCCACAAAACTACCTTCGGGACGAGATATGGTCACTACGAGTTTGTGGTAGCACCATTCGGATTGACCAATGCCCCTGCCACTTTTATGTGCTTGATGAAAAATGTGCTTAGCAAATTCCTAGACAAATTTTTGTTGGTTTTTATTGACGACATATTAATATACTCCAAGAATAGAGAGGAACATGAGGAACACCTTAGGCTTGTGCTTCAAGTTCTAAGAGAACATCAGCTCTATACCAAATTTAGCAAGTGTGACTTTTTCCAAAAGAAAATACATTACTTGGGCCATGTCCTATCTAAAGAAGGGGTAGTAGTAGACCCTGATAAGATCAGGTCTATCATGGAATGGCCTACCCTGAAGGATGTTTCAGATATCAAATCCTTTATGGGCTTGGCAGGATACTATAGGAGATTTATAAAAGGATTCTCTAAGATTGGGAGTCCAATCACTAGCCTCCAGAAGAAGGGGACAAAATTCACGTGGACACAAAAATGTGAAGAAAGATTTCAAACCCTAAAACATCTACTGACCCATGCACTCGTACTGAAGATCACCAATTCCGAAGCTGACTTCCTCATGTGCACAGATGCCTGTCAGGAAGGGCTCAGAGGAGTCCTTATGCAGGGAGGAAGTGTGATCTGCTATGAATCCCGAAAATTGAATGAGCATGAAGTCAACTATGTGACCCATGATCTAGAGTTGGTCGCCATAGTGCACGCCTTGAAAATGTGGAGGCATTACCTCCTAGGAATAAAATTTTTACTTATGACAGACCACTGTGGATTGTGATATCTGTTTGACCAACCAAATCTCAATGCTAGACAATCTATATGGATGGCCCTCCTTAGCGAGTTTGATTTTGAAAACAAACATATTAAGGGAAAGGAAAATAGGGTGGTCGATGCCCTTAGCAGAAGCATGAAAATAATTCACCTTGCAGTGGTAAGCACCTGTGAGATGGATGTTAATGAAAGAGTCAGAAATGCACAAGAGACAGACACATTCTTCCAGACCGTGACCTCGTACCTGCAGCAAGAACCCACAGGGATAAAATATGGAGGCTACCAGATGATGGAAGGAGGTCTTCTTACTTAGAAAAATAGATTGTATATCCCATATTGTGACGACTTGAAGAGGTTCATAATGGATGAACTACACAAAAGACCCTACACTGGTCATCCAGGATACCAGAAGATGATCACAACCACCAGGAAACAATTCTATTGGCCTGTATTGAAGAAAGACATAGTTGAGTACTTAGCCAAATGCATAGAATGCCAACAGGTTAAAGCAGAACACCGACACCCAGCAGGATTATTAGAACCTCTACCAATCTCGGGATGGAAATGAGAAACCATCTCCATGGATTTCATCACCGGATTACCAACCTCGACCAAACATAATGATGCCATCATGGTAGTGGTGGATAAATTGAGCAAGTCTGCTCATTTTATCCTTGTCAAGTCGACTTGTAATGAAATAGACATCGCCAACGTATTCATGAAGGAGATATTCAGAGTGCATGGTATGTCGAAATAGATCGTGTCTGACAGAGACATGGAATTTACTTCCAACTTTTGGAAATCACTGATGGATGGTTTGGAGACCAAGTTAATATTTAGCATAGCCTATCACCCTCAAACCGATGGACAGATGGAAAGGGTGAATCAAATATTAGAAGACATGCTCAGGATGCATGTAATGCATCAACCCAAAAAGTTGGAAGACTACCTACCACTAGTGGAATTTTCCTACAACAATGGCTACCAAGAATCCCTGAAGACGAGCCCTTTTGAAGTCCTCTACGGTAGGCTATGCAATACTCCAGTCAGTTGGAGTAATCCTGTAAACAGAGTTACTATTGGACCTGACATGTTGAAGGAAATGGAATAATAAGTGTTTCAGTTAAAACAAAATCTAAAGGTCGCTCAGAACCGACATAAAAGTTACGTCGACCAAAAGAGAACTCCAAGAGAGTTCAAGGCGGGAGACCATGTATACCTCAGGGTTAGGCCCAGGAAGATTTCCCTAAAGATGGGAGCATGTGCCAAGTTGGCACCTCAATATTATGGACCCTTTGAAGTTCTAGATACAGTGGGACCTATAGCCTATAGGATAACACTTCCTCCCATAGTAAAAGAACATAATGTTTTCCGTGTTTCATTATTGAAGAAATATGTACATGATTCTAATCATATAATTGACTGGTCTGTGATCCAGGTGGAACCGAAGAGAGAATTCCTACCAGAACCTCAATGCATACTGGACAGAAAGGAAACCCTGCTCAGGAACCGAACCATTGCACAGGTCAAGGTGCAGTGGAAACATTTTGGCCCAGATGAGGCTACCTGGGAAATGGAAGATGCCATGAAACAAGCATATCCAATTTTGTTTACTTTTGTACTTACACGTTCTATTGATAGATAGAACATCGAGGATGATGTTCCTTTAATGGGGAAGGAACTGTAACACCTTGTTTCCCCCGGTCTGTAAAAATAACTATATTGGCCAAGAATTATGGCAAACTCCAAGATGTGAATCTGTGATTTGACGGACCCTATATAAAGGGTCGACGAATGTAAATGATGTGTGTATATATATGTTGCATGACTACTAAGAGGGTGATGTGCTGAAAAAGAGACCACGATGGCAGATGAAAGGTGGTGGAAGGCACCTAGAATGGTGGCATTAACTTCCACCAAACCAATACCATGTTGGTCTTTACTGGCTCAAAGACCAAAGATTCTCTCTGGCCTTGGAATGAATTACTCGCTAGGATGGTAGGTGGTGAGTTTCCTCATGAGTTAATGAGGGGATGGGGGTGAACCACCCATCCGTAGAATCCCTTAGACCTGACCACTGCAGGGGAATTTGTGCCACACGCAACCTTACAGGACAAAGCAAGAAAGGAAGTGTGTGGAGGGGGCATGCGATAGGGGATTGCAGAAGGAGAACCAGAGGAACTCTGAAAAATATAGTGAGTCATGAGCAGAGGAGAAGGAGAGTAACCTTCGTCCTGGACTTTCGACAAGTGGGAAGTAAGGGACTGAGTCTCAAAGCATCGTGGTCTAGCTTGGGGTTGTCTAGTGGTAAATCTATTTGGAGTCACTGAGCCTACGGTTGGGTGGAAACGAGCACCCCTCTCAGCAGTCGTGCCCCACTTGGTGTTCTTTCTAATAAGTGTTTACATCTCGCATATTGAATTAAATATAATGGATGCCTACTCATGTTTGTACACTTATAAATGATTGATTTCTATATAGAAGTGTTTTTTTGGTATTTCAATCAGAAACAATGAATGTGTGCTTATACTTATATGACTATAATCGATTTACGTATAGAATGTATAAGTTCAGATTTGAGCTCGTCTCGTGGAGAGTTGTCACATGTTCATAACCCATGATATGCCCTAGTTTGTTTTCCCGAAGGCACCTCCTTTTGGGAAGCTCCATCATATTCCAGAGTCAGAGTGAGTTCCTTGAAAGGACAACCATTTTTAAATAAATACTTAAGCTTACCTCACCCCTATCACATATTTCATAGCTTGATAATTTAAGAAGGCCTTTCAGTCAGGTCACCAAGCCTGGTGATAATTACCTAAGAATCCGTTGAAGGATTTTATGGCATAAGTTTGGAAACCTTGCACAAGAAAGAATGGTTCCCTTAGAGTTTGGTGTTTCGGCGTTTCAGCACCTGGGATAAGCAAGGGCAAGTTTCCTTTTCTTCGCATGTCGTGAAATCCCGACTTGCGAAACCCCGAAATGGTATAGCGTGGTTAGAGTTTGGTGTTTCAGCATTTCGGCACCTGGGATACCCAAGGGAAAGTTTCCTTGTCTTCGCATGTCACAAAATCCCGACTTGCGAAACCTCGAAATGATATAGCGTGGTGAGAATTTGGTGTTTCGACGTTTTGGCACCCAGGATACCCAAGGGCAAGTTTCCTTGTATTCGCATGTTGCGAATTCCTGACTTGAGAAACCCCGAAATGAACTTAGTGTTATCTATATATATATATATATGTGTGTGTGTGTGTGTGTGTTTCGATGTTTCGACACTCAGAAAACCCAGATGCGAGACCTCTTGTCATCGCACATCATGAAATCCCGACTTTTGAAACCCCGAAGTGAGTTTAGAGGATATATGGTTCGGAGTTTCGACTCCCGGGAAACCTAACTGCAAGACCTTCTGTCTGTGCATAAAGCGAAACCCCGACTTGAAAAACCCCAAAATTATAATAGCACGGATGAGATACAGTGTTTCGGTGTTTCGACACCCGGGATATCTAAGGGTAAGTCTCTTGTACTCACTAGTCCTGAAATTACGACTTGCGAAACCCTGAAGTAAGTTGAGAGGATATGTGGTTCGGAGTTTCGGCTCCTGGGAAACCTAAGTGCGAGACCTTCTGTCTACGCATATCGCGAAACCCTGACTTGTGAAACCCTGAAATGATAATAGCGCGGATGAGATACGGTGTTTCAGTGTTTTGGCACCTGGGATATCTAAGGGCAAGTCTCTTGTACTCGACAATCCTGAAATCCTGACTTGCGAAACCCCAAAATGACATAGTGTGTCTAGAGTTTGGATGTTTTGGTGTTTTGGCACCCGAGATATCTAAGGGAAAGTCTCTTGTACTTGCCAATCCTGAAATCCTGACTTGAAAAACCCCGAAATGACATAGTGTGTCTAGAGTTTGGATGTTTCGGTGTTTCAGCACCCAAAATATCTAAGGGCAAGTCTCTTGTACTCGCCAATCCCGAAATCCCGACTTGCGAAACCCCGAAATGACATAGTGTGTCTAGAGGTTGGATGTTTCGATGTTTTGGCACCAAGGAAACCCAAGGGTCAGTTCCCTTGTACTCGCCAGTCGAGAAGTCCCGACTTGCGAAACCCCAAAATAATAATAGCACGGAGAAGTCTTGATGCCTCAGTATTTCGGTACCTGGGATATCTAGAAGCAAGTCCTTGGTACAGGCCAGTCCCGAATTCCCGACTTGTGAAATCCCAATATAGCTTAGTTCATGTAGATTTGGTTTTCGGTGTTTCAACACCCGGAAAACTGAAGGGTATGAACCCCTCGTCCTCTTCTACTAGGAAAACCCGGTACACGAAACTCCAAAAAGTGGGATGCCAGGTTTTAATCCAAGGCATTGTTAGATGTGACAAATTGTTGGCCCCTTTCAGATTTCGGCACTTCAAGAGATAAGAGAGTAGGGGAACACATGCATCACGATTTTCTAAATTGCGAAAGATGGAAACGCCCATCTGGTAAGGCTCGTGGTCATAGCCAATGATCACATGGGTAAGGGTAAGGGATGGTAGGGTCTGCATCAGGCCCCATAGGAATTCGGGGATTCTGTTCCTCGGTGAAAAGAAGGAAAAAGCCGAAAAATATTAGTTCCCTTAGTGGGGTTGTGACAAATTAGATGTTCTAAATGCATATTTAGTCTAATTCCTTTAAATAACATGAAAAAAAAGTGTTGAATATGTATTTCCTAGCACTAATAATTGGATAGTGACTTGGAAACATGATGAAAGTTACCCGTCGTATTCTTACCAGTACCAGATCATCTAAGTACCAAATCGCCTAGGTGCCGAGTTGAAATTGGTATGGGATAATCTAAGTATTGGATCACCTGTGTGTAGAATTTGTAGTTGGTATGGGATCACCTGAGTACTGGATTACTTGAGTGTCGGATCACCTGTGTGTAAAATTGGTAATTAGTTCCAGAATAGCGCAGGGTCCCTTCTTTTACACTGGATAGGATCCGGTATCAGATAGGCACAACGAGATGATTTGGTATAGGGGTGGCCCTTCATACCGGATGAACATAGAGGTGATAATTGATATGAGATAAGCACAAAAAATGAACATTTTTCTAGTGCTTGAAAATCTTGACACTGATTCTGGTGACAGTGATTTATAGGAATAGTTGGTGTTCTGTGGTCAAATTCGTCTGAAAAACCATGTAGTTGCCAAATTTTATAGAGGAATAATGCATGAAAGATTTGTAACAAGAGGGTACTCTGTAATGACTAGTGACTGAGATGACAAAACTCCTCTTCTTCTGGAACCAAGGTGACCACACTTTTGTTGGCATTTCCTCTTTTATTACAATACAATAATAATCCTAACTACTACTTTTCTGTGGATTTTTATCGAGCCTAGATTAGTTAATGCTCGTCTGTATTTTCAATTTTATGGAGTTTGGAAAACTTAAAGGAAACTCTCTATACTGTCCCGTGGATTTTTATTGAGCTTGGACCAGTTCTTGCTCGCCAGTATTTTCAATTTTGAAGAGTCTGAAAAACTTAAAGAAGACTCTCTATACTGCCCCGTGGATTTTTATTGAGCCCGGGCCAGTTCTTGCTCGCCGGTATTTTCAATTTTAAAGATTCTGAAAAACTTAAAGAAGACTCTCTATACTGTCCCGTGGATTTTTATTGAGCCCAGGAAAGTTCCTGCTCACCGGTATTTTAAATTTTAAAGAGTCTGAAAAACTTAAAGAAGACTCTCTCTAGTAGTTGTCCTCCTTATTTGTTTATTTACATGGGAACACCACTAATTTTTTTTTTTCTTTTTCCTTTGTTAGTTACACCAAAAATAAAGAAAAAATTCATCTCATGACACACCTATGTACAGAAAATGAATTTATGCATTTTGAACTTACTATGGTAGATCAGCAGGAGGAGAAACCCTCTTGCTTACTAGTTGCATTTCAGAAGTCTGAAGAACATTTTTAATAAAATCCTTCTTTGACAAAGGTTTGTGATAAACCTTCAGTCGATGCCCATTTACAACAAGGGAAGTCTGATTTTCATCAATAGTCTTTATCCTTACTGAACCATTGTCATAAACTATATCAACCTCATAGGGCCCCATCCATCTGGTAGACAATTTGCCTTTAAAATGTTTGAATCTACTATCATATAGGAGGGCCCAATCACATGGCTGGAAGGAATTATTTTTAATGTACTTGTCATGCCATTTGGTCCTTTGCTCTTGTATCAGGGTGGTTCTTTGTAGATCATCTTGTATTATCTCATCAAGCTCATTCAATTGTAATTGCCTCTATTTTTGAGCTTTGTTCAGGTCCATTCCTAATTGCATGGTAGTTCTGAGGTCTTTACCTAAAACTCTATGGGCAGTAGTACCTGCTTCCCATACCCCAAATCATAAGTTGTATGGCCTGTTGTATTTCTCAAGGCTGTCCTGTAGGCCCACAAGGCCTCAGGAAACCTATCAACCCAGTCTTTGTGATGCGGTTGAACAGTCTTAGTGAGGATGGACTCTATCACTTTGTTGGTCGATTCCACTTGGCCATTGGCTTGGAGGTGATAGAGAGAAGAATTTTTGTGTTTGATCTTGTATTGTTCGGGAAGATCCTTGACCAAATTTGAGGTGAATTGTGTCCCTTGGTCAGTGACTATTTCCGGAGGTACCCCCAAACAAGTGAAAATTTCCTCAAAGAGAAAGTCTACAACAAATTGTTCATTAGCTGAATACAAGGCCTTGGTTTCTACCCATTTCGTTACATAGTCTATGCAAACTAATATGTATTTTTTTCTGCAGGACATGGGATTGATAGGTCCTCCAAAATCTAAGGCCCATTTTTCAAAGGGTTCAATTACTACTTGGGCTTGGAGTGGCATTTCGTCGACTGATGTAGGTTTTCCCATTCTTTGGCAATCATCGCATTTGGCCACGTATTTTTTTGCATCCTTGAAAATGGTCGGCCAATAATAGCCAGATTGTAGAATGTTGTAAGCTGTCCTTTTGTCAGTGAAGTTGCCTCCACATGGGCCATCATGGCATGCTCTAAAGATATCCTTCATTTCATCTTCCCAGACACATCTTCTGATTACCAAATCAGGTCCTGTTTGGTATAGGGTATCCTCATGCCACATATAATTGGCACTTAGCTGAATGATTCTATGTTTTTCTCTGGATGTCATACCTTGAGGTAGCTTTCCGATTACTAAATAGTTGGCTACATCTTCATACCAAGGGGTGAAAGTAGAAATGAAAAATAAATTCTCATTCGGAAAATCATCATCTACTGGAGTACTGTCACCTGTATGGATAAGTGTAGACAAGAAATCAATGACCAAGTTGTCTCTTCCAGGCCTATCTATGATAGTGATATTGAATTCTTGTAGTAACACAACCATCTAGTTAATCTAGCATTTGTAACAGGTTTATTCATTAGAAATCTGATAGTTGAGTGGTCAGTCTACACAAAAACTTTGTATCCTGTTATATAGTGTCTAAACTTGTTGATGGCATGTACTACTGATAAAAATTATTTCTCTGTGAAATTATAGTTTGCTTTAGTAGGGGAGAGGTTCTTACTAATGAAGTATATAGCATAAGGAATATGCCCTTCCCTTTGTCCTAATACAGCTCCCAAAGAGGTATCTGAGGCATATGTACATATATGGAAAGGAAGAGACAAGTTTGGACCTCTCAAAGCAGGGGCACTTGAAATTTTTGCTTTTAAGATTTCAAAGGAGATTTGGCATTGCTAATCGCAACAAAATTCAGCATCTTTCATTAGTAGTTTGAAAAGGGGGGCATCTAGGTTTGTAAAATTTTGAATAAACCTCCTATAGTAGCTGACATGCCCTAAGAAACTTTTGATTTCCTTTTGTGAGATAGGGATCTTAATTTGGGAAATAATGTCGATTTTGGTAGGGTCCACTCTTATTCCTGTAATGAAGATGTGGTTACATAGAACAATTCCTTCAGTAAGCAACATTCTCGATTTTTCATGACTGAGTTAGAGGTTGGTCTCTTTACATATAACCAGTACCTTCTTAAAATTATCCAATGCTTGTTGGAAATCATCCCCATATACCGTGAAGTCGTCCATGTAGACTTCCACACAATCATTGGTCAAATAAGAGAAAATAGCCAAGACAACCCTTTGAAAGGTAGCAGGTGTTATAGGACTAATCGGTAAGTGCAAACACTAATAGATCTCCCTAGATCCACCTGGATCTAGAACAAAACAGGATAGGACACGACTCTTTCCCTAAGTTGTAATCATTGAATCTACCAATAGGAAGGAATAAGTGACATACCTTTATATCGCTTCCTTAGGTCTCTGTTGTTCCCGCTTTGCTCTGGTGCTCTCGTGAAGTCAAGTCCAAGACAATAAAAACCAATCAAAGTGAAGATAGCAAAGTACATTCAACGTCAACTTATGCATATGATCAAGGAATTACACAATAAAGTAAGAGTGACTTTATGGGAAAGGTACATGCCACTGTATCATATTAATTGAAAGTATAAGATACAAACTAATCACCTTGATGTCGCAAGATTCCTTTCAGTGACCCTCAGTTTCAACACACACAATTTCTTTGTACTTGCATGAAGAAGATCCAATTCCTCTCGATAGACCAAATAGAGTCCTCAAGCTTCTGTCCAAACCGGGTTCTTCACACAATTCTTTCACCAACTCTTCATTCAAT
>WSFP011469255.1:0-17961 GCA_009831015.1 Picea engelmannii | reverse complement strand
TCAACTCGGGATTGTTCACAATCCTTCTCATGTGATTCCCAAAGGCATAATCATTTGCCTCTTATTATGAAAACATAACATCTTTGCTCATTTTCCCTTCTATCTAATCATATTAGTATTCCCTGAGAAAAGGGAATACAGTCCCCTCAAGCTATTACTTGGAACAGAACTTTTGTGACTCTTCAGAATGGGTTTAGCCATGCATCCATAGTATTTGTTTGATCTGGACAAGAGTGATTCTTGCTTTATATTTCCCTCATTTACCTCGTGTATTTAGTATACCTATATTCTTACATTATACATGTGCTTGTACATGTAATATCATTCATACCTAACTGGTATTAAATCAAGCTTTATATCAAGAAGCTTCACAATGCATTTAATCCATGCACTCAAGCATAACACACACAAACCTAACCAAACATTTATCATGAAAGCTCATTGTTTGCACTCCTTCCATGTCATTCACACACATGGACATATCCGACTTCTATATCCTTTTTTTTTCCAAGGATCTTCCAAGCATCCTTATGATCATGTATACACATTCATGTATATCTAAGTGAATCTATTGCACCTTTTTACCTAATGCATTCAGTTAATAGTTTAATTTCATCATTAGTGTCCTTTAGTTTGAGACTTCAGCCACTTACAGGACTAATCTCATAGTCATACCTCGTGTTGGTGTTGTATTCTCTCATGGCTATAACCAAACATGGTCACTTTCCTCTTTATGCGACAATGTCTTAGCAAGAAAACCTCCTTGCTTCAACATCCATAGGGTCTTACCCATCTCACTTTTCTCTGGTCAAGAGGAGTTATATATTCCGATCTTAATATAAAGCAGTAATTATACAACCAAGGATCCTACCTAGTCCTCTCAGATTCCTTTAGGCCTACAAAGGTATTGACCATTATATAACTAGCCATCATCAGTGCCTAATGTTCCAACTGCCCATGCTTAGAGGTGGCATCACTAACATCAGGTTTTTCAGCTTTTGGGCTTCAGCTACCCTTGATAGAACCTTTCCACATTTAGATATCCACATTCAAGTCTTATTATCCATGTTAATTAGCATATCCCTACTTAGGTAAGAGTAGTCGTCACTTTGACAAAGGGGTTAAAGAAATTCTTCTGTTGAAATTCAACAAGAATTCCCAAAAACACAAGTTCAATCTGTAATCCTTCTCCTCAAGGAGTAAATGCAGATAAATATATCTCCTTATGCGACTCGTACATGAGCCCAAGTAGGCCAAGTGTTGTAACCATGCTCTAATACCAATTTGTCACACACCAACTTCGGGAACTAAATTTTTTTTTGTCTTTTCTTCGAGGGACAGAATCCCTGAATTTCTATGGGGCCTAGTGTAGACCATCCCTTCCCTTATCCTCCTCCAAGTGACCACAACCTATCCTTAGTGAAAGTGCCTTTTGCAACTCACGAGTTGGAGAGTCAAGGCTCTTGACTCCTCTTTCTCCAAACGCTGATACCCGAGATGCGATATGGGTGTGGCTCCCTCCTCACTAACACCTGCTACATATAACCATAGGCTAGGCTAAACACTAGCACTACTCGCAACTCGTGACTTCACAAGTTGGAGTGTTGATCCCTCGTGCTCCTCCTTTGTGAATCCCCGAGATGCAAAAGATCAACATTACATGGATTTTTCCAAAGCGACACATACACGCCACTTGTCTCCTTCATTGTACTCTACTTACGAGCTATGTCACTACTGCTCGTCGCACAAGACCTCGACTCTCAGCGTTTCGTGACCTTAGCGATCAAGGTGCAACTTCTTCACCCTTCGAAACCTCGAAACATGATAAGTCAAAAATGGGTTGACTCTTTCCCAGGCAACATGTGTCCACCACCTATCAACCACGTAGTCCCCACCTAATGGGTGTGCCCTCCTTGATGGATGACTACGATCAATTTGCGACTTCATACATCGCGAGTTCAAACAATATGTTCTTTGACCTTCTTTCTCTATGAGTCAATGAAATGTTGAGCTCTCGCCATGCATCCTTTATAAAGGACGACTCGATTTCCTCTTCGAAGAGTTCGGGATTTCATGAATCGCACATTGTAAGGTTCTTTCCTTTCAACCCCACACTCTCGAGACGTCGAAATCTCCCTCTAGACGATCGATGGTCCAAACCACTCCTGAGTCAACAGCCATGATCACATCGTTATTTCACGTATCATGAGTTGGTGTAGTCTTTCCCTTTGACCACTCCCAATTGTGATTCAGTGAAATGATGCCTGACTGCCATGCATCCCTCCTTTGGTTCTTCCATTGGTCGACATTTGTCCAACTTGATATCTGACGGTCTAACTTCCCGTCGGGATTTCGTGTATCACGTGTTCGAATGGATCTCTACCTCTATTTCCCTGAACGTCGAAACCCTCCTTTGGGCACAAAGCGTTAAGGTTATTGCTGCTTCTATAGATCTAATGGTTGTCTGTCCTCATCTCTATGTTCCTCCAATATCGACCATTTTTCCTCTGGAGCCTTCCCTATTTCCATTCCTTGAATAATTTCAGTCTCCAAAGGTTTCGAACATTTGTCCCTTCCTCTGCAATCCACCTTGGTTTAAGGAACACTCTGCAAGTGTTATCCCTCCTAAGCTTAGTCAGCTATCAAGGACTTAAGAGACTTTCGCTCTTCTTCCAGGCTTAACAGGCTTCATCCTCCAGGGGACTCAAAATGATTAGGAAGGTTTACATGTGTAAATGAAATTGTGTTAAAGGTCGAGGAACACATAGTTCATGACTCTGGCTTATGCCACCACATGACACAAGTATTTACGAGTATAAAACATATCCTAACCATATGATTTCTTACTGGCCTAATTATACAACCAAGCAGTGATAAAAGGAATACAGTATATCCATTAAGAAGTCATGCACAATTCCTGCAACATACACAGTATAGCCAATTCATACATAGTTATAGATAAATTACACAGGGAAGGAGATCGCTTATCTATTACAGGTTGTCGCCAACCAACTAACTGTGGGTGTTCATCCTTCCACCCAACCATAGGCACAAAGGCATTCATTCTTAGCACTCTGGCCACCACTGTGCCAAGCCATGATATCACCAGGGAATTCTCACACTTCTCGAGGGTTCTTCCTCTGTTTCTGATTCTGTTTGGGTCCTGTTCTCTGTAACCCAGAGCTTTCTCTCTCTCGGTTATGGCCTTGGCGAGGTTTATCAGATGCTCCTCGGAATCAAGCTCGCGCCCTTCAGTTCGTGACTCACTGGAGAGCTCTGCGCATCTCCCTTGCGAGCTTATGATCTCTTTTTTTCTGGTGTCTCCTCTCCCGTGTGTATCCCTCTTACCTTGGAAGGTTTGTCGACCTATCCCATTCCTTCTGTCAGAAGGATTCTCAGGTCTGCAAGTCCCTACGGTACTTCAGGCTGACAGCCCATGTTTCCATTCATGGGGGTGGTTGATAATTCAACCACCAGTCCTTTCTTCATTAATTGATTTCTCTCCTTGGGATCTGAAGGAGGTTGTCATCCTCATGAAGGGAAATTTGGGGTTATTTGTCATAATGAACCCTCTCTTATAGTTTTCACATTCTTCCTCTTGTGATATCATGGCCAATACTTTCAAGGCTTCACCCCCACAGTCAGTAATTAGCAACTCAAACAATAATACATTTACATTGTCCTCATGCATTAGCATGGTAATTCCTATTTTATGATTAATTACAAATTGGGGGAAATAGGGTGTTACAACATTGCTTAGCAGAGATCAAGGAAATAACACTAGGTGGGATTGCCTCAGGTATCCTGTACAATTTCCTATTCAAAGTAATAATAGCACTACGAGGCCTAGAATCATATACAACATGACATTTTCATAAATAAGGTTGGCCCAAAATAACATCACAAACTTCGAGAGGAGAAACATCACACAATACCTCGTCTTTGAAGGGCTTGATGCCATATGACAGTCAACACTGTTGGTTGACGCGGAGATCACTTCCTTGGAAAAGCCATCCAATGGTGTAGGGTTGTGGGTGTGGCGTTATTGTCAGGGCCAACCGCTTGATGACCTCTGCTGAGATGAGGTTCTTCTGGCTACCACTATCAACAATGAAGTGCAACGCGGTGCCTTTTACCCACATCTGTGAATGGAATAGGTGCTCTCCTCCTTCTGCCTCATCTGGTTCACCAGGCTGGAGCTTGGTGGTAGCAACAATGGCACTAGGTTCCACGTCAATGATACGTCTTCCCCTTCCTGGTTCTGGCTCAGAGTTAGAATCCACATCTAATTCAAAGGCTTTCACTTCGGCCACCAGTGACTGCTTTGAACGACAATTAGCAGTGTTATGCCAAGGGATCTTATGGAAGTCGCACCACTTCCCGGTGTCTTTCTTTGTCTTTCTAGTGTCCTTATTTGCTTATGGCTTGGATTGGTTGTCCTGATACTATCCATATTTTCTCTGTCCTTTGTTCTGTGGGTTGGGGCCGCCCTTTCCTGGCTTTTGTTGTGAGGGGTTCCCAGGCCCAAATAGCCGTGTCTTTTGTTTGAGCTTCTGCTCGATTTTGACGACATATCTATAGGCCACGCCCAAGGATGAGATGTCAAAAAATTCCATTTCGGTCTAGATGTATCTATGTAGAGCACCATGATACTTGAGCACCATATGTCACTTCGAATATTTGATACACAGCTTGGTGTGCAAGGTATGAAAGATATTTGTGAAATCTGACACTGCTTGGTCTCTTTCTTGCCGCAGTGTGGTCCATTTGGTATACAGGTTGTCATAACTTATGAAAGGGTAGTATTGTTCCTTAATAGCATCCCTGAAGGATTCCTAGGTGGCTGTGACTGAAAATAATGAGGGTTCCTCTATTTCCCTTTTCTCACAAAACGTTTCCCACCAATCTTTGACATGGGGAATGGCTTTGAGGAGTGCAAAAGTAATATTTTCTCTATTCGAAAAGTTATGGACAGAAAAATACCCTTCTATTAGATTCAACCACTTGTCTACATCATCTGTGTCTATCTGACCTTCAAATATAGGAATATTGAAGTTTATTTGTACCTTGAAGGGGGCAGATCCTCCATTCGAAGAAGATGCATCACCTGTTGGGAGCCACCAAAGGATTTGCACGAAACTATCCATCATCTCATTCCTTTTTTGCATGAGGGATTCCTCAATCAACAGTTTGAAAGGATATCCTGTCCCATCATCTTTCTTTTCTCCTACCATGAGAGGTCACTTGGTCATGCGAGAGATTTTGTCCTCAAGAGAAACAAGCTCGAGACCCAAGTCTTTGTACTCTGACCTCATTGGGGAAATGCATTAAGACGACAAGGAGAATACCACTCTGATACCACTGATGTAGATTTTATGAATACATATTATTAACATGTTCTTAACACAAAATAACAAAGATACAGTAAAACTGGTTTTCTATTCAATAAAGAAATAAGTTGGAAACTGTAAAATGCAGCGGAAACAAGCTTGTTGGAATGGTGGCGGCTTATCTCTGAGAAGAGATGTGATGGTTGCACTCATTCGCAAGAATATCATTACAATGAGGCTCTCAAGGCCTTTTTAAAATAAACAAGAGTTTCCTAAACATCCAAAAACCTAACCCTAGGAGATGAAGCACCAAAAGTCATGTGGGCCCCGTTTGGGTAAGTCAATACATCAACTTCCCAGGGTCATAACTTTTGCATACGATCTCCCTTTTAGGCATATGATAGCCCATTGGAAATATCTATCCGAGGACTACAACAGTTGCACAAATTTTTGCGATGACAACATACCCCAAAAAACGTCGTTTAGGGCCTCAAACCGGCTCCGGAAGTTCAGGGCCCGAAAAACTGCTAAAAATAGTAAATTATCAAAATTGCTAGAAATTTGTTTTGAGCCAGCTGGAAAAGGTGGGTGGCCACTGATATCCACCTAGATCATGCATTCACACAAAAAACACTTGATCATCCATTATCATTCATTCACAAAATTTTCAAAAAATACAAGTTTTTTTCAAAATCCCCATCTTTGACTCAAGTGCATGGTTGTCACCCCTCACAGGCGCACACATATGTGTGCCTGTTCTTCACATAGGTGCACATCAATGCGAAACTGTCAAAGAAACATATGTGCATCAATGCACATCTATCACACCCACATGTGCATATTCATGCACACCTGTTCTCTACACAATTGCGCACTAGTGCGCAACTGTCGGAGAAATAGCTGCGCATAGTGCATAACTGTAAAACAAACAAGTGCGCATCAAATGCTCACTTGTTTGTCCCACCCATTCTCCCCCCATGCATGAATGTCTTCCACACAAATTCACATCATGCACTAGAGAGGGAATTATACCCACGCATCTCAGCACAGGTATCCTTCCTTCTTCTGTGCATTGGTGGGCCCACCCCTACAAAAATCCCTAGTACGACCATCCATACGACCTTGCCTAGAGATTAGAACTTATCTACTATGAAAGAGGATGAGACCACTAAATTGGCTCTCGCAAATCCCAAATCGATCGACTTGAACTCCCGTAATCTCCAAATATCCTCTAAAACCTCCCGTCAACTCACTATGGCAACATGTACAAATGAGGTGGCATTGTGGGCCCCACAACTATATATAGTCCCCTTTTACAAACTTCCACATTGAGTTACAGGAGCTCAGAGTCTCTATTTTCCAATCTGTCTTCAGCCACAGAATCAGGATCCCACCACCTACACCATCACATTCCCCATCTCACCATATGCACTCACCCTCGGGGGAGCATTTTTCTCACATCACATCTAGGTATGCATGCTCATGTTCAAAATTATCAATAATTGTTATATGTTCTTTAACTTTAGATATTTTTCACGTCAGGTATTCTTTTTTAATGTGTGCAGGTACTTGGTCATCACAAATTAGTGCATCCCCTTCAGGTATATGATCGATACTGTCATGTAATCATTCCCTCTGAATATCAATTGCATCTTCCAGTCACACCCTTTGACATTCACCTTTAGGGTCACTACATCTGGCTCTGTAGTACCGTCACCTCCACAATAATTTGGTATTGTCACCCGGTATCACTATCCCCCACATGAGTTGTCCCATTCATAGCCCCCCTTGTCACTTTGACACTCATGCTACTTTCACCCCTAGGGATGGGAGTCCCGATAGTCTTATGCATTTCCGAGAATCAACCACATACTCCTTCTCCTCATTTTTCTAGCTTTCCCAATGGACTCCCATATTATCTCATCATGGTTCACATTTGACTACGCTTCTGCAGTATCATTAACCCTCCATTTCCCCCACAATCAGTTTTCCCATCTACAGATTGTCCTCCATTCATTTACCTCATACATAAACCCACCCATGGGGCCCCCAGCCTCTAGCAGTTCTCTACACAATTTTGTCCTTCATAGGCCAAGCCATCTTGCACTGGGGCACACATTTTTGTATCTGTACACTCATCCCAAATTATTATTTATTTCATTTGGTAATTGTAAAAATCCTTTTTTTCCAGCATTTACATAGCTTTTTTTGGTCTCCCTTGGCGGCCTTCTTTTTCTGGCAAAGCAACCCATGTCGCCCTTGGTTGGGGCATTCATTATCTTCTAATCCTGTTGACATCGTCCATAAACCCTGAGTATCCCACAGTCCATGTACCTTTGATCTCTGAGTTTTTTCACTTTGTCATGCATTTGGCACAATTTAACCCATGTCTAGTCGACCCTTGACACTAGATCCAGTTTCATGGTTGTTGCCAATAATCCTTCACATATATCCCCAACCAAGGGCAATCTTGAGTCTCACTGCATCCTGACTTCATCCATATTCCTTATCAGTTCCTAATCATATCTAGTGGATTTCATGACGCACTTTTCCTTCTTGGAGTCGCTTCTCCCTCTCTGTCGACATCAACACAGTTTCCAGAAGGGCGACAATATATTAACTCTCATTTCCTTTATAAATGAGAAGTCTTGGATGACACAACGAGAACCATCATTTCTCTCTATTTTCGTTGACCCCCATGACATTTGACTTCAACGCACTCTCATGTTATGGTGGTTCTTACTATGCCACTATTGCAGTTGTTTTATAGTAGCCGAAGACCTCTAAATTTGTTAGGCCATCAATGCCTATGAGTCATAGAAACTTCTTACAGTCATCCTTGCTTCTATTCAAAGTATGTTCACCATTATAATTTCCATCTTCCATTTTCAAACTGCCCCGGAGGGTGCTGCATTTATCTACATCAGCATACAACTTCAGTTACTGTCATACTTTTTTGAGTTACATGACACGAGCATGGGGCATGCCCACCTTGTTTGTATACATCTTTTATTTCTCTCCCTAGAGAAAGGTTTGGGTCCCACAGTTTCTCCTCTCCCTCTGATGAATCACTCTTGCAGTTCCTCTCAACACTCTTTCTTACAATGGTACTCTCAGTAGAAGAAACATTGATGCATTTCGTCTATATGTATGCTTCTAACCTCACACGTGATTAGGGGGCATCTGTTATCACTAAAATTCTGTCTGCAACATCACATGCAAATGGTTACAGGAATACAACATCTCCAAACACCTATTAGTTCACCCACAACACTAGAAAATCATTTCCAAATGACAAAAACTATAAAACTGGTCAAAAAATTGACATGCACTAAAACACTAAAGGAAACGCACACACAGTGTGTGGGCCAATGAAGCCCATAGAGTGCATAATGTACCATATGCACGAATGTGTATGAGAAAATCCACACACACCTGTGAACGATGCATTTATGGTTCTTGTCAGCCCCTCACCCACTTCTGGACCAGCTCCCAATTTGATTTGACCCTTAAAATCAAGATGAATCTGAATGGGGGGTTGGTCAAAGACCTAAGGGTTCCCTAAAGGGCCCCTTGTGCACACTAAAGACTGGTTGGATATTGCCTCAAAGACATGCTATAAAAGGAGGCCATGGGTGCACTACAAATTCAATAATCTCATTGTATTGTTATGCTACCTTTATTCTCCTTCAAGGAACCTCCTTTCTTATTGGAGAATACTAGCAACATCTCATTAAGCTATTCACCTCACCTCTTGAGGGAATAATCTTGGATTTCTTCACCATTTTCTTTCTAGTTTACCATTTGTAAGAAGATCTCTCACATAGGGGAGTCAAGAGCTCTCCCAAGGAGGAAGAGGGGATCCATAATCCCCCCTTTCTCTACGATGGTTTCCCACTAATATACTTCTCCATTGGTGGAATGATTATTGGTCATTTTTTTGATTGATTTTGGTTTTAATTTCCTCATGAATTTTAGTTTTCTTTCTTTAGTTGTCTGTAGCTTAGTTGTTTGTTTATTTCATGTGATTGAATTATTTGATTCATACACTAACCCCTATCTTTTCTAGCAGACCCAACTAGACTTGCAAGTGCCCCTCTTTTTCTCATTCAAGTGACGAAAGGGACACAACAACTTGCAAGGTCTTCCTCCATTTCATCTTCTTCATCGAGTGAAAGATTTGAAGATAGTAACCCGATGGATAATAATAAGAAGAATAAAATGAATATTAAGAAGAAGAAAAATAACCAAGGGTCCAAACTTCCAACCACTGTCAGACATGTTGGAAAACAACCAGTTACTGATAATTGTGTTGGGAGTGTTGATGATGCCACGATCACCCAAAAAACTCGTAAGCCCAAGTACCCTTGCAGGCTTTGTAAGGGTATCCATCTTCTTAAATATTGTCCTGGTATATCCAAGGTCCTAGAAGTATGGTCCACAACTCCTTGCCAACCCATGTCATTGGCCTCTAAACAACATGATGATGACCTCCCGTCAACTAGTCAGGATACCATTGGCAAGAAGAAAAGTAGAGTCAATTTCCCGTGTAGGTTATGTGGAGGGAGTCATCAAACTCACATTTTCCCACGTATGGATGAAGGCTTGAAATTACTAGAAGACATGATTATTTCCTAGCCTCAACTTTCGGTTGTTTACTGCAGGCTTAATCTCAACCCAATTGTAGTTGATGGAATGATCAATTCGGTCCCTTCGTCAGTCGGTCTGATTGATCAGGTAGTCAATATGGTCACATCCTTAGTTAAACTAGTTGACAAAGTGGTCAATATGATCCCATCCTAGGCCGATCCCACTCTCTTGTTAGAGAGTGAAACCCAAGTAGTCGATCCATTTCAATCCATCAACCGCATTCTCCCCTTGGAGAAGGAAACCCAAGTGATCAATCTGATCCCATCATCAGTCGATCCTACTCTCCTACTAGAGAGTAAACTCGATACTGCCCACATTTTTCTCATTGATACAAAATCTATTGTGCTAGGGGGAATTCCTCCTTCTCCCATGGAACGCCCTCCAAGTAATGAGGACATCCTTTTTTATTGGGGTGCGCCGACTGGACCTCATCTTCCCTCTCACATTTCTTTCAATATTACAATACAGTTTTTTGGTCAGGATGTTCCTCAGACATTGATAGGAGAAGGTGCGTCCGTTAGTATTTTGTCCTCTATTTCTTGGAAAGATTTGGCTTGTCCTCAGCTTGTGTCGGTTACCCAGAATCTGTTAGATTTTAAAATAAGACCCAATCACCCTTTAGAGATCCTTCCTTAGTTTTCCATAACTTTGGGAGGGAAAACTGTCTTTATTTATGGTATGGTAGTCCAATACCCCTTGGATTTCGATTTACTCCTTAGGAGAGACTATGTCTATTCCATGAAAGATATCGGGTCCACTCTTTTTCGTGCGATATATTTCCCTCACGGTGGATTAATTATGACTATTGATCAACTTTTTTCGTTGGACATGACTTTAACATCAACTCAATGACCTCCCTAAATGGTTCGTATACACAGATGGTATCTCCCCTGCCAATGGTCAATTATGTGGCATTTTCTCCCATGCCTTCAGCTGCTGGTGAAGATGAGCCTCTCACTATAAGCTCAGTCTCTTATGACTTAGATCCAGTAGTTGACATGGTGATCTCTTTGATAGGGATATTATATCCTAACCTCCTTACCCCTATCACGACCCTAGACATGTTTTCCTTCTAGAGTGTGTTTCTTCCTTCAAGTGAAGATCTCTTCGAATCCATGACCGAGTTTTGTCCCTTGGCATGGTTTCCTTTCAGAGCATTGTCCTCTTGAAATACATGATAAAGAAGAGAGTGTTTAGCATGGTTTTATGATTTCAATCTCGTTAACAAATGAAACCAATTGCGAGGATAGTTTTGTGTCTCTATGGAAAACTCGTTAAAAAATGAAACAAATCTTACCAAGATAGTTTTTGTGGCATTCTCGTTAAAAAATGAAACAAAGTTTACAAGCATATTTCTTCTCCTGTGTCAAGCTCGTTGAAAAATAAAACAACCCATCTCAAGCATAGTTCTTGTTCCTATGTCAAGCTCATTAAAAACTGAAATATATTTTACGCCCTCTTCGATTGATTCAAGGACTTCATTACGTATATTATTTGAAGCTTCATTTCATCCCCCTGTTCCATTGGACAAAACAAATCTTGGGGGGAAATTCTTACAACCTCTAGTCTTCATGTTGAAGTTACATTGCTATCTTTTTAATCTCGAGGCAAAGTACCAACAATCCCTGGATAATGCATCGAGAAGTTGCAAGCATAGTTTTTCTAGTTTCAATCTTGTGTAAAAATGAAACCATGTCCAAGCATGGTTTTCTTTGGTTCAATATTGTGAAAAAATGAAACCACCTACCTCAAGCATAGTTTCTTCTGGTTCAAGCTTGTGTAAAAATAAAACCAGTTCCAAGTATAGTTTTCTTTAGTTTTAAGATTGTGTAAAAATAAAATCTATCCCAAGCATAGTTTTGTTTTGTTTTAAGCTTGCGTAAACATGAAAACAATCTCGAGCTTAGTATTTTTACTTTCTCATGCTCGTAAATTAATGAGAATGTAATCGAGCAAAATTATATCACTTTTTTGGACTTGTAAAGGCTATACAAAAAATGAACCCCCTGGAGTTCCCTTTAAGCTCTTTTCAGACTCTCTAAACATGAAAAGATTACTGAGCGATCTTGTTATTTTCATGCTCGTTAAATAATTTGAAGGAAACATCTGTTGAGTGAAAATTTATCTCTTTTTCAGTCTCATTAGACTACTTTATGAAAAATGAATACTCTAATCAAGCATGATTAGAAAATTTTAGGGAGTCCTCTTTAAGTTATTTTTAAACTCCATAAATATGAAAATACCATTGAGTTCGCTTTCTTTGGAATCGTAAAACAAACATCGAAAGGACCATATGGATCGAACCACTCTTTCCTAGGGTTCGTTATACATACTTAAAGGGAATCATTCAAAGGATGAGCTTACAGTTCAATAATATGTTATCCTCTTCAAGCTTGTGTAAAAATAAAGAGGTACTTGTAACGATCCCCCTGGCCAACCTGAGGTCGGGGTACACCACTCCGGAGTAATCACTCATGCTCTAACTCTAGTCAGTAACATTCCCAGCCATCAGGTCGGGCCATGCTACTATAGGGAACACTTTCATTCCCATACTGTGGAACATACAATAGCATACCCAGTAGTCAACTAAGAAATGCCACATAAATTTACTCTTTAGACTGCATGCAACTAAAACATATACATACAACATGCTCGCAGAAGATTTACATCTAAACATAAACAAACAATTAATTTATGTAACATATGACTTTTATATTAAAATAACAGTAATTACCGATATGCATCATTTACAGGAAATTACCCATAAGCACAGAAGCAATCATAGTCACATATATGATAAAATCGTAACATAGGCATGTAAATAACAAAACAACATATCAATATATCATACAATTGGTACTTATCTTAGTAATACTATCACCAACTTCTTACAGACCGTCCACAAAACCTCCCAACCATTGACTACATTGTTCATCACTCTCAACAGTGAGTCACCCCCAAGTTGGGACTGAACTCCATCCAAGGTAAAGGGATTCCTATCCAGGCTAAGGCTCATGGAAAACAGGAAAGACTCTATCTCAGGTTCTCACTCAACTAAAAACCTACAACTTCTCATTCCCCACATGCCTGTCCCACCCAAGGAAGTGTGCCCCTTCTCTTCTCAACAGTCCCTCGACTACCCCACTTCCCTTCCAAGGCTTCAGCAATAGGCCAAACCAGAAGTATTAGAGCATTGTAGCTACAATTTATCACCTAAGGAAATCAATCCCCAACAATTCTCTCGCTCAGAGAATTGATCATGGGTCTGACAACCTGCTGCTTCAATCCCGCTCCAATCTAACCAGGTACACCAACCTAAAATAAAGGGGGGGGAAACAGGCTTCGGAAAGGTGAAATGGTTGTCTCAAGGCTAACAAAATGTATGAGTGAAATGGTCATGGAGTCATTGACTGGATAACTAAGTGTGTTTCGGAATCATTGTGAACTCTTTGTGAAAAGTGATGGTCATCATGATGGTCCTTTCCCTGTTCGTAAGGTATCTGTGACAAAAAATCCCCCCCAAAGCTAAGTTTCCCCATGATATGAATGCATTTCCCCAACTTGACACTTGTCATATCGGAAGTTACTTTTGTCCACTTGTCCCCAACTTTAGAACTTAGGATAAAATAATTATCCATACTTTATTTTTTAGGAAATATTAATATAATATTCCCTTGACTTTTGGCCCTCCCTTTCCCTAACTGGTGAAGTTCAGTCCCCCATCTCTTTTATCATGGTCAGTCTGGGCACAGTGATGTATTTTATATTAATCACGAGTCATGTACAAAGTAGGCTCATTGGCCCTTGACATCTAGGCATTCTAACCTAATACCAAAACATAAGCATTATGTCATATAATACTGGCTCACCAACCTATAATGCATATCATATACATAAAGGTTTCCTGACCTTAGTATTGCGCACACTTTAGTTACTGCACGCGGTATCTGTTGTCCTCAAGTTTGCGTGCACCTTAGTTACTGTGCACGGTATCCGTTGTCCTCAAGGTTGCGCAACCTTTAGTTACTGCGCGCGGTATCTTACGAAGTGCATATTACATCATTGTACTGCGCAGTTCATGCACACACTATGCCACATGATATGCATTATCAAATGAGGTCAAAAGAACTCACCATCTTAAGTATATTTATATTACATTTACAATTGGGTTTGTTTGAGGGATATTACAATCCCCTCCCCTTATTTAACCACTGTCCTTAGTGCATCATACACCCATATATATCAGATTTTTCAAAAATCTTCAAAAATATGCGGGTATTCTGTCCGCACTGCATCTTCATGCTCCCAAGTAGCATCCTCAGGGTCGTACCAGGTCCATTGAACCTTTACAAGCCCTATGGCTCGGTTTCGGAGATATTTGACTTTTCGGTCCACAATGCACACCGGATGCACTTGAAAAGCGCGTTCTTGCTCCACCAGAATCACATTCCAATCAATAACATGTTTAGCATTGGGTATATGTTTCTTTAGCAATGATACATGGAAGACATTATGAACAGACATAGATGCAGGCAATGCAATCATATAAGCAACTGGACCAATCCTCTTTAGGATTTCAAATGGTCCACAAAATCTGGTGCTAACTTGGCGCAGCTTCCCAACTTTAGGGAACTCTTGTTAGCTTTCACTTTCAAGAAAACATGATCACCCACTTTGAATTCTTTGTGGATTCTGTTTTTATCAGCATAACATTTTTGTCTATCTTGGGAAGCTTTTAAATTCTGCTTAATTTTTAACATTTGGTCCTCCATCTCCTTGAGAAACTCTAGCCCGACTACTGTTATATCAGTTGGGTTATCCCAACTTACTGGAGTGTTGCACCTTCTGCCATAAAGTGCTTCAAATGGGCTCATCTTCATTGATGCCTGATAGCCATTATTGTAAGCGAATTCTACCAAGTGTAGGTAGTCTTCCCATTTCGATGGTTTGTCCATCACATACATTCTCAACATATCTTCTATTACCCTATTCACTCTTTTTGTCTATCCATCAGAATCAGGATGATAAGATATACTAAAGTTCATATTTGTTCTAAATCCTTTGAACAATCCTTTCCAGAAATTCGAGGTGAATTTCGGGTCTCTGTCAGACACAATCATTTTAGGAATTTCATGCAATCATGCCACTTCCTTCATGAAAATATCAGTGACATCTACTACCTTGTGAGTAGTTTTTAGTGGAATAAAATGGGCATCTTTTGTAAGATTTTCCACCACCACCATAATTGAATCATGCATATTTCCTATTCTAGTAAATCCCGTAATAAAATCCATTGTCACCACTTCCCACATCCATTCAGGAATGGGCAAAGGTTGCAACAATCTTGTTGGGTGCCTATGTTCTTCTTTAACTTTCTGGCATTCCATACATGTTGTGATGCATCCTTCTATCTCTCTCTTCATACCTGGCCAAAAGTATTGGCTCTTGACCGTTGCTACGGTTTTCTGATATCCAGGGTGCCCTGCATAAGGAACATTATGCATCTCACGCAAAATTATATGTTTCAAGACCTGGACATTTGGTACGAAAATTTTGTTCTTGTGCAGCAATATTCCATCTACTCCCAACTTATAAATATCCATCTTCTGAAGTATCTTACCCTGTTGTAGCATTGCTACCAATTCTCCGTACTGAAGATCTGTATTTGTAGCCTCTAGAAATTTTCCTTTAACATCAGTCTGATACATGCTGATGGTTGTAGCACGTAGTTCATGCACCCTCCTGCTGAGTGCATCAGCCACTTTATTTTCTTTCCCTTTGATATGCCTTATATCAAAGTTATATTCTCTTAGAAATTCTAACCATCTGCTTTTCCTAGCATTTAGATTTCAATGATCAAATAAATATTGCAGGCCATTGTGGTCTGTTCCTAGCTCAAACCTCTTTCCCATGAGGTAGTGTCTCCATTTCCTCAGGGCATGTACTATGGATAACAACTCCAAATCATGAGTGGCATAGTTTCTTCCATGCTCTTTCAAGTTCCTTGATTCATAACATATCACGAATCCATTTTGACTAAGGACTCCACCAAGTCCTTCATTACATGCATCTATGCATACAATGAAATCTTCATTCGGGTCTGCAATCCTTAGTATTGGAGCACTTGTCAATAATTGTTTCAAATGTTGGAAACTCCTTTCACAGTCCGACGTCCACTGAAACTTCATACCATTTCTTTGCAAGGAAGTGATTGGGTGTGCTATCTTTGAGAATCCTCTAATGAATCTCCTGTAGTAACCTGCAAGGCCCATGAAAGATCTGACCTCTGTCACATTCTTTGGTGCTGACCATTCTATAATGGCTTCTACCTTCTTAGGGTCCACTGCTATCCCATCTTTTGAGATGATATGCCCCAAATAATAAATTTGTTTATGATAAAATGAGCACTTGCTCAATTTGGCATACAACTGATGTTCCCTTAATACTTGCAACACCATCCTCAAATGATTTTCATGCTCTTCCTCTAACTTGGAATATATAAGAATGTCATCCAAAAAGACAATGATAAACTTGTCCAAATACTCTCGGAAAGCACCATTCATTAAGCACATGAAAATAGTTGGTGCATTTGACAACCCAAATGGTACCACTGTGAACTCATAATGACCATACCTTGTCCTGAATGCAGTCTTGCTAATATCTTCTTCTTTAATTCTTACCTGATGGTATCCTGATCTGAGATCTATCTTTGAAAATATCCTTGCATCCTTCAATTGATCAAAGAGGTCATCAATTCTTGGTAGAGGATATTTGTTCTTAACAGTCACTTTATTCAATTGTCTGAAGTCAATGCACAATCTTAACATTCCATATTTCTTTTTCACAAACAAGACTGGGGCACCCCAAGGTGATACACTTGGGTGTATATACCCCTTTTTCAGCAGTTCTTCAAGCTGCATTTGCAACTCCTTCAATTCTGGTATACTCATTATGTAAGGAGTCTTTGATACTGGCACTGCTCCAGGCATCAAATCTATAGAGAAATCAATGTCTCTCCTTGGGGGTAGTCCTAGTACTTCCTTGAATACATATTCAAACTCTTTCAGGACTGCATAATCCTCCAAATTTGGCACTTTGTCTTTAGGTGTCTCCTCCATATGAGCTGCAAAAATTTGACATCCTTTTCTATAACATTTCTGCAGCTGCAATGCTAAAATTTCTATAACGGTTAATACCCTGGAAATTCCCTGCACTCTCCTTTGGTTCCCTTCTTCATCCAAGAAAGAGAATGATTTGTTATGAAAATCCAATAGAGCATGATGTGGGTCCAACCAATCCATCCCAATTAAACAGTCATAGGAACCTAAAGGTAAGATGTTCAAATTTTCCTTTGTATCCAGTCCATTCATGTCTATGAGGTAGGACTTTACCATCTCATTAACTTTTCTTCTGGCTACTGTAGCCAGTTGCACCAACCAGGATTTCCCATGCTTGATTCTTGGAAATTGAAAACTTTCCACCATCTTAGGGTCTATATAACTATGGCTAGCTCCTGAATCAATTAAAATAGCAAGGGTTTGGTTGTTGATCGTACCTTCCACTTCAATCATGTGGGAATGATACTCTTCTTGCTTGTTGTCCAGGGCTGCATAAATCCTTGGCACATTTCTTCCCATGTCCTCTACTGTCTCAGATCGTTGTACATTATGAACAACCCTACCTTTTCTGCCTCTGTGAGGACAATCTCTAAACCTATGGTCTCCTTTACAACCCCAACATTGCATAGGTGGTTGTCTTGGCCCTTGACTCCCTGTTTCAATCACTCTGGTTTCCTTATGCATTTGCTACCATTGTGGATTATTTCCAAAGAATGGTGGCTTAGCTCTCTTTTTCCTCTGATCCATCTTGAATTTCTTATTGTCTTCCCAAGCCTTTTGGGAATCTGGCCTTGCTTTTAGCTGGTCATATAATCATTTAGCTCTCCTTATGGTATCTTCTAATGTCTTGGGATCATCATACT
>WSFP011469254.1:0-17961 GCA_009831015.1 Picea engelmannii | reverse complement strand
TGGTTTCTCTAGCACCCACTAGAAGGAAGCACCAACTCCCTGGTTTCTCTAGCACCCACTAGAAGGAAGCAACAACTCCCTAAGTGTTCCAACACCAACTAGATGGAAGCACCAACTTCTAGTCACATAGGCACCAACCTGTAAAACAGAGAACAACAGTTCTCCCTTGCACCACCCTGCCACCCTGGTTTTTCTGGCTACAGCCAGATGGAAGCTACAACTCCCTATGTTCAAGAACCCACTTGAAACTCTGAGGAAAAAAATCCTCCCTAGCACCTCCCTACCACCCTGAGATATAAAGTTTTATATATGTAAATTTATCACAATGATACAATATTTATCAATGGCTTACTGGCCTCATCAATGTTCTACTACACTGCTCTGCTCCTCCTGCATCAGTGTCTTCCTGCACACTTTCCTTACACATTATGTTCTTCTGCCTTTTATGCTCTATGCACCATGTCCCTTCTATGCACCATTCCTCTTCTGTGCATTTTGTCTGCTGCACTCTGCCTCCTTCTACACATCTGAATCACTCTCAACAACAACAACCATCTCTTC
Source organism: Picea engelmannii (assembly GCA_009831015.1). Taxonomy (NCBI): domain Eukaryota; kingdom Viridiplantae; phylum Streptophyta; class Pinopsida; order Pinales; family Pinaceae; genus Picea; species Picea engelmannii. Next base: position 17,400 of record WSFP011469254.1, on the reverse strand, counting down.
TTTGTTCTACATTCTTATAGTCTCTGTGCACCTTGTGCATGCTATATGCGCAATGCTTCTGCATGCTCTACACCCCATGTCGAGTGCTCTTCCTGATCATCATTGCAACTCTTAAGCTTCTCTGGTGGTTAAACCCATGCATCCATCATCACTGGGTGTTATTTCAAGATTCCTTATCCTCTCCAACAATCGAGACTCTTCGTCTTCTCTGTCAAAATTGAGCTCATTCCCTCTGTTGCAGTTCCAGGCTCCAATAGTATTACATCTGTCCATAGCCTCTATGAATAGTATTCGTGGAACTGGAAGATCCTCGAGACTCTTCATCTTCTCTGGCAATCACCCTGAAGTCTCTTCGAGTCCTCTGGAAGAAACCATCAGTAGCTTCTAGCAGTTACATTGTGAACCTCCAAGAAAAAAACACATAAGAAATTGAATCGCCAACCGTCCAAGAGTCATGATTCGTTTATGCTAACTGAATCATAACTGATCGATTAGCTATGAAGAGAAATAGTAGACCTTCAATCAGATTTCCAAGTATCCAACATCGTTGGATTACAAACACAGGGTCTCGGGTTGATTTCTCCATTTCACATTTCGACATTTTGACATTTCGGCATTCCTGTGGTGAAGAGTCTCAAATATTCATGTTACGATCGCCGAAAAGGAGGTTAGCTTGGTGTTAGCTCCTCCCTCTCACATGACCATTGACAGTGACCACAGCCTACACCAAAAGGTGTTTTTCACATTTCGACATTTTGCGATTTTGCATGTCGCGAATTCCTGTTGCGAGGCATCTGGACTCTCCAAGTCACGATCTCTGAAATGGAGTTTAGTTGTTAGAACCTTCCTCCAACTCTCAACGATGTGACCATATCCTATGACCACTCGCTAATCATTTGAGTGATTCTCTCTTCATATGAACGGTCCACGATCCGTGGTGATCGGATGACTATCCTCCACCCCGGAACTTCATCTTTCAGGACTTTGAGGGAGAGTTGATGCTAAAACTCCCGAAACTAAATTCCTAGAATGACGTCACTCGATGACGTGTTGTGATCCATGTGTTTTCCACTTGTCCCTCAAAATTGTGATTTCCAGGTTCCTGAAATGCCAAATCAACTTGACACTTGTCCTTATATGATTGCACCATGTGTCCTTTCTGACAGAGGCTGCCACCTGTCCTTGTTGACATGGTCAGCCATATTCACCTCCTGGGTCTGACGACGCAGATTTGTCCTTGATACAATGACTAGGATTATTTCACGATTTCACATATCGTGAGTTCGAGAGGTTAGGGAACCTCGTTCCTTTGACTTTCCAGTCAGTGAAATGACGATCTTTCACCACGTGTATTATGGACCCAACGGTCCAGATCTTATCCTGATTTTGAAACTTCACAGGCCTTCATCGTGTCTGTTTCAACATTTCGGGGTTCACTACTTCAAAGGTTAAAGTTCCTTTGATCTTTGATTTCTCGATCTGCGAAACTTCAAAATGGAGTCTTTGTTGATGTGCCTATTTCAGGATTTCGACGTTTCACATTTTGCAACTTCGGGACTCCTGTGATGAAGAGTCTCGACTCTTGACTCCTCCAACTCCCGGTATCCGAAACTCCGAAATGGAGTCAGATCAATGGTCCACAATATTGATGATTCGATGGTCCAGATATTTTTGTGATTTCGAAATTTCATGGGCCTTCTTCATGTCTGTTTCAGGATTTCGGGGTTCGCTACTTCAAAGGTTAAAGTTCCTTTGATCTTTGATTTCCTGGTATGTGAAACTCTGAAATGGAGTCTTTGTTGATGTGCCTGTTTCGAGATTTCGACGTTTCGCATTTCGCAACTTCGAGAATCCTGTGATGAAGAGTCTTGACTCTTGACTCCTCCAACTCTCGGTATATGAAACTCCGAAATGGAGTGGTTTCGCAATTCTTGATTTTCTACCATGAGTTGCTTCCTTGACTCCTCCAATTCCCAGTATCCAAAACTCCGAAATGGAGTTTACGCTTCTGATCTTTCTATGCCATCATCATTGCTGATGTTCCTTGCCTTCCTATTTTCCATTGTTGTCTCCCAACTGTAAACCTCCCAACGTCACTACTATTCTTTCCTGTAACCATACCTTCGTCGTTGTTTCTCTTGACATCAATAACTGTAAGAATGCTATTGTTGCTACTGTTATTTCCTGTAGAAATGCCATCGTTGCTGCTGTTCTTGCCATCAATAACAAGCATGCTCTTCTTGTAAACATGCCAACAAGTTGGGATACCTAGCTCAGTGAGGAGTGGTAGCTCGTTCTTGCGAGGCGAGCTGGGAGTTAGTTGATTATTGGTTAGTGTGCATGGCCCCTTTGCGGCTCAGGGGGCCAAGGGGGAAGAAGAGTATGCCTAGCATTGGCTGGGAGGTACAAGTGAAGTCTCGTTGGTCGGAAAGCGAGAGTTGCACGGAGCACGTGAGACATCAACTCAGAGCGGGTGATCAGGCAACAATACGTTTTCTTTATTTTTGCATGGTAGATTGTAGTAGGATTTATGCTTTGGATTTGCATGTTTAATTGGGTAAAAAAATTGATTGTCTTAGCATTCTAGTTGATGACTGAATTTTTCCATAGCCTATAGCTCGATGATTGATTCACTCCCATGGTCTTTGATTCTATACATGTCTTGACCACCCTGTGGTGTATTGATTTGTGAATATTGTGGTTGTTTTTTCCTTTCATCCCTAGCTCATCAGTCCTCGCCTAAGCAGTCAGCCAGGAGCCTGATCTACGATCGTCGCTTCGGCGTTAAAATACCTATGGATCTCAATGCCCTACTTTTCTGTGTATGGATGATGAGCAAAGGACGTTTATGTTAGCCATCTACCTCCAGTATTGTCCTTAGCTAATTGTTTGCCTTGCACCATCTAGGAAATACCTATGTGTATGGATTATCTTGCATCCTTGTTGGTTTTTCTTTGTGCCTTGACTGATATAATCCCTGCGATCATTTCAATGAATTTTCCAATTGGATCCTTTCATTTCTCTTATTGTTGTCGGCATTGTATTGGTATTCTGGAAATGGAAAAATGATTTGATTCCCTCTCTACATTTTTATATTTGGTATTCTGGAAATGGAAAAATGATCTGATTTCCTGTTTGCATTTTTGTATTGGTATCCTGGAAATGGAAAAATGTTTTTATTTTTTATTCTTGTCTGCGTTGTATTGGTATTCTGGCAATGTAAAAATTAATTGATTTCATGTCTACATTTTTGTATTGGTATCCTGGAATGGAAAAACATTTTTATTTGTTATTCCTGTCTGCATTGTATTGGTATTCTGGTAATGGAAAAACGATTTGATTACTTGTCTGCATTTTTATATTTGGTATCCTGGAAATGGAAAAACATTTTTTTTGTGATATTCATGTCTGCGTTGTATTGGTATCCTAGCAATGGAAAAATGAAATCATTTCCCTCTCTCTGTTTTTATAATTGGTATCCTGGTAAGGGAAGGGCGTTTTGGTCATTCCTGTATGTGTTTGCATTTGGTATCTAGGAAATGAAAAAGGGAAACCATGATTTTTCCATTTAAAACGTGTCTGAGATTGTTGTTGAAGTGCCCACGTTTTTTCTTTTAAAAGTTGACAGAGATTGTTGTTGAATGCCCATGTTTTTGCTTTTAAAAGTTGACAGAGATTGTTGTTGAAATGCCCATGTTTTTTATTTTAAAAGTTTTCAGAGATTGTTGTTGAAATTCCCACGTTTTTGTTTTTAAAAGTTGATAGAGATTGTTGTTGAAATGCCCATGTTTTTTCTTTTAAAAGTTGTCTGAGACTGCTGTTGAAATGCCTACGTTTTTACTTTTAAAAGTTGACAGGGATTGCTGTTGAAATGCCCACATTTTTGCTTTTAAAAGTTGACTGAGATTGTTGTTTAAATGCTCGTGTTTTTTCTTTTAAAACAACACTGAGATTGTTTTTTAACTGCCCACGATTTTTCTTTTAAAATAAGGCTGAGATTGTTGTTTAAATGCCCATGATTTTTCTTTTAAATGAGGCTGAGATTGCTGTTTAAATGCCCACGATTTTGATTTTAAAATGAGACCGAGATTGTTGTTTAAATGCCCATGTTTTGCTTATTAAATGTGACTGAGTTTGATGTAAATAACCATGGATTTTCCCAAAAAAAATTGGTTGAGTTCGTTGTTGAAGGGACACAAATTTGCTATTTAGAGTGTTGGTTGCATTGATTTCCGAATGACCATGAGTTGATCCTTCTGTAGTTTGTATTGTCTTCTTATTCTCCTTCAATTGAGTGTACCCAACCTTCTCACTGCCAAACATTAATTGCTACAACCATGTTATTGGTCGAATTAATTTCTATGTAACCGCCATGTTAATTTCCAAGCTAATTGCTAGAACAATGTCCAAGGACAACAATTTCCTTCTTAATATTAATTTCCACAGTGATGTTAACAGTTAGTAGTTCCCTTCTTAATGTTATAGACAACTAGTTATTTTTGGTATGGATATCTTAGATAGACGACATGTGTAATTTAATTGATTACAAGTGTGATATTGTAGCATTTTACATTGATGTGGCTAATGTAACTATATATTGGCATTTGATAGTTAGATGGTAATTTCGGGGATTAATTAGAATTACCCTTTTAGATGGTGATTAATGGTTAAATGAATTTAGGAGTATTGACCAAAGTATAGATTAATCTTGCTAAATTAAATTATAGTTAATGATTATATCATAATGCAACATTGCCGAACTGATTCGTAATTGACGTAATTTCGATTGAAATTAATGCTTGACTGTATTGTAGAATTTTTTATTGATTCGAAGGTGATGTTATTTAGATTGAAAGTAACGGCTATGGTGTAAAGTAGAATGGCCGATTGGATTGTATTAATTTTTAATCAGTTGATAAGTTAAAGACTAAATTATAATTTAAACTTGCTAAATTTTGATGGATACTCAATGTCAAAAACAATTTGTAACTATTGACTAATTTAGACTTGATGAATGGGTCGGGTGGTTTACAAAGCCGTGAATTCCCTGGTAGTTGTCCTCTTGTGTCTCGTCGACCTTTTGTGTGGGGTGTGGGTATATTCCCCCTATTAGTATTCGACTCCTAGCGCATTGGAGTTTTCTAGAGTCCTTGGTCCAGATAGGATGTGTTGCGCCAAGGTTATTAACGTGTCTATCACCTAGGGATGGCATGATTCATGATGAGGGGATCATGGTGCACCCTATTTGGATAGCAGTGAATGATAAATTGGCCAGAGTTGGTGCCTTCCATGTGAGTGTTGTAAGTTTGTTTTTGTGAACAGGTTGAACGCCTTCAGGCGTTTGGTTCGTGTGCTTTGAGGTTCTAGTCTTTGTTCGTCAAGGTTGTTGTGTCGGGAGGGGGATTTTTTCCCTTGGCTTGTAGGAGTGGTCCTATTGTGTCAAGAGGGTAGTCGTTTCTCCTTGTTTTAACACATTTTTTGCCTCGTTTCTCCTGTTCTAGTGCGTTGAGTCATAGTTTCCTGTTGCCCAGACTGCATGCTTACGTTCATCGTAAGTGGTGAGGTAAACTGTTTTCGTCGTCTCTTTCTTTCCCTAAAAAAAAAAAATTGCATTTCTGCTTCACTTGTAGTCATAACGAAGGGGTTGTTACAAATGGTATCAGAGCGGGTTCAACCAGCGACTTGGGATCACTACATCTTTTGTTGATATGATTGATTATAATGTTGTTAATTAAGTTGACGTGTTCTCATGCAAGTAATCATGGTTAGTGGACACCGTGGAGGCAAACGACGGGGTGTTAGGGGAGGATGCGTGACACCTCCAGTAGCATCCACGCCTGAGTGTTCTAACCCCCAGGGAGACGAACAGGTTGTTGTGCAAGAGAATATAGTAGTAGGTGATGTGGTTGGAATTATGAGATCTTTTTAGTGCATGTCTGAGGCACTGATCATCCGTTTGGACATAGGTAAGGCCAGAGCGCTGACACCCCCTGAGGGTCCACCACACACTTCGGCACCCCCTGAAGGTCCACCATGCACTCTGGTCGGTACTGGTAGCATTCATCGTGAGATCGAGAAGGTCAAATTCCTCAAGTTCTTTGGTGCCCCGGACGACGCAGCCGCCGAGGCATGGTTGGAGAATATGGCGATGTGATTTTCACTTTGCAACTATACCTCTGACATGAAGGTATGCATGGAGGTATTTCAACTAAAGGGGAGCACTCTTATATGGTGGAAGACGCTCCTACTACAGTTGAACATGGTCGTCGAAGACGTGTCATGGGAACAATTCAAGGAACAGTTCCGACAGAGGTACCCATCAGAGGAATTCATTGAGTGTTAGCTCAACGAGTTCAATGACTTACGACAGGGAAGTTGTATGGTGCCAGAGTATGACACCCATTTTATGGAGCTGCTTCAGTATGATCCACACCTTAATATCGAGAAACTTAAGGTCATCAGGCTCGTGTTCGACCTTATTGGCAGCTTACGTGCAAAGGTTAGGATTATGATGTCTCAAACCTTGCATGATGTCATCCAGAAGGCCCTCATAGCAGAGGAGGAGCTTATCAGTGGGGGTCAGAGAAAGACTCCAGCGAGACCAGCAGGGCAGGTGTCATCTGGTGCACAACAACATCAGACACCAGCTAGACATACGTCGGGATATCGTGGCTTCCAGAGGGGATCCACTTTCATTACACCTCAGCAACCGACCCCTCAACAGTGGACACCTTATTGAGGACCACAACATCAATGCAACATCGACCACAAAAACAACAGTTTAGGCCTGTTCCACAGAACAGACCAGGATTCCAGGCCAGTGGGACGTCATCTTCTACTTTGGGTACTAGGAGTACTGGACTGAAGAAGGGGTGTTGGACGTGTGGGGAGACACACTACCAGCGCCACTGCCCAGTGGAGAGGACTAGAGCATATGGATTAGTTGGACCTACTACTATAGAAGATATGGGAAAGGCCCATCGGATTCATGTAGCAGTGAATAACTGCCAGGCCGACCAACAATTGACTGTGCTCGAGACGTCAGGTACTGTCGCTAACCAGACCCTTAGTATTTTGATAGATCCTGGTGCTACCGAGAGTTTCATTTCAGGTGCAGCGCTAAAAAGGATTAAGGTAAAAGAAGTCGAACAGGATGAGTTTAGATTCATAGAGATGGCTTTGAGAGCCAAACAGAAGGTTGGAGGAAAGGTTACGGGATGTACCCTTAACCTGGGAGATTTTGTCACCAGGGCCAACCTATACGTCATGATCTTAGGATCTTATGATGTCGTGATTGGTATGGACTGGTTGGAATCGCATGAGGCGATACTAAACTATAAGACAAAACAGTTGAGCTTGGTCGATGATGAGGGAAAGAGACGTGTGATTGTAGGTTGGAACCATGGAGTTTCCCTGAAGTTCATCGTTTCCTTACAGCTACAGAAGAGCATGCGGAAGGGGTGGAATATTTATGTGATCCTTGCATTAAACGAGAAGGGAGTAACAGAAGGTATAGAAAACTTTTCGTTGGTGAGAGAGTTTGTAGACGTCTTTCTGGAGGAGTTACCTGGGATGCTGCCAGAGAGGGAATTGGAGTTTACTATAGACCTAAAACCGGGGACTGAACCAATAGCTAGAACACTTTATCGAATGTCGAACTCGGAGTTACAGGAGTTGAGAATGCAACTGAAAGAATTGCTGGACCTGGGACTGATAGGTCCAAGTGTGTCACCATGGGGTGCGCTTGTTATTTTCATACAAAATAAGGATGGGTCATGGAGGCTTTGCTTTGACTACCGTTAGTTGAACAAAGCAACAATCAAGAATCAGTATCCGTTGTCGAGGATTGATGATCTGTTCAATCAAATGAAGGGCGCGATGGTGTCCTCAAAGATCGAATTGCGATCAAGATACCACCAGTTACGGATTAAGGAGGATGACGTACCTAAGACCACCTTTAAGATGAGGTTTGGACATTATGAGTTTATTGTTTTACTGTGTGGACTGATGAATACCCCAGGGGTATTCATGAGTTTCACGAACGGGGTGTTTCGCGAGTACTTGGACAAGTTCGTCCAAGTATTCATTGATGATATTTTGATTTATTCTCAGATGATGGAGGAGCATGATGAGCACTTGAGTTTGGTACTATAGTGTTTTCAAGAGCACAAATTCTATGGGAAATTGTCCAAATGCTCATTTTATCAATCAAGGATTCACTACTTGGGGAATTTCATCTCTGGTGAAGGTATCACCATGGATATAGCAAAGGTCGAGGCTATTATGGAATGGCCTGTGCTGATGAATGTCCCGAAAGTGTGTAGCTTCATGGGTTTAGCAGGATACTATCGACGGTTCGTCGAGGGATTTTCAAACATAGCAAATCCGATCACGAAATTGCAAAAGAAAAACAAGAATTTTGTTTGGACCGAGAAATGCGCGGAAGCATTTCGGAGGCTCAAGGAGCTGTTGACAATAGCACTGATACTAAATGTCCCTGACATGGATGCAGACTTCTTGGTATGTACTGACGCATCCAAGGAAGGCTTAGGAGGAGTCTTGATGCAAGACGGACGAGTGATCGCTTACATCTCAAGGAAACTGAGAAGGCATGAGGAGAACTATGCGATGCATGATTTGGAGTTGTTATCCATTGTATATGCCTTGAAGGTTTGGAGACACTACCTTGTTGGATGAAAATTTGAACTAAATATTGACCATTGTTGACTACAACACATCTTTACTCAAAGCGAGCTGAATGGGTGACAATGACGTTGGTCAAAATTGCTTGGCATGTACGACTTCGAGATTACTTACATAAAGGAACAGTGAACCAAGTGGAAGATGAATTGAGTCAGAGACCATGCATATTTCCAGTGTTGTCCCTTCAGATGAATCTACATGAAAATATTCTAACTTTGCAGCATGACGATGACTAGTACAACAAGGTCGAGGGTTTTATCAGACAAAACACAATGATGGTACCAAGATTTGAAGGATTTACATTTGATGACGATGGATTGTTGAGGTTTAAAAATTGGATTTACATACCACCGAACAATGATTTGAGGAGTAAACAAGGCTCATAGAGAATCATACATGACTCACCCAGGAGTCACGAAGATGAGGGCCGACCTTAAACCCTTATTCTTTTGGAAGGGAATGAAGGCATATATAGTCAACTATGTGGCCAAATGTCTAGAATGTTAGCAGGTAAAGGATGAACATAGACATCCAGTAGGATTACTAGAACCACATGCTATTCCAGAATCAAAATGGGAGGTTGTTTTGATGGATTTTATTGTTGGATTGCCACTGAAGGCAAGGAGACATGACTTGATTTTCATAGTAGTAGACACTCTAACGAAGAGTGCTCACTTTATTCCTGTGCGTACAAGATATCAGGCACCTGACATAGCTAGAGTTTTCATCAGTGAGATTGTGAGGCTGCATGGCGTGCCTAAGAGGATTATATCTGATTGAGGATCAATGTTTACTAGACAATTTTGGACAAGTTTCCAAGAGGCCTTTGAACCCAACTTAACTTCAGTACGACGTATCACCCGGAGACTGATGGGTAGACCAAACAAATGAACTAGACCTTGGAGGACATGTTGAGCATGTACATGATGGACCAACAAAAGCATTGGGAAGAATTCTTGCCATTGGTGGAATTCACTTATAACAACAGTTACCAAAACACCATTAAGATGGTGACTTTCGAATTTATTTCAGGCAATCGTGTCGGACGCCTTTGAGTTGGGATCATCTTGAGGATAGGTTCCTCGTGGGACCAGAAGATATCCAAGAAATGGAAGAGAAAATGCAAACAATAATATAAAGGATTAAAGAAGTGCAGGATCGACAGAAGAGTTATGCCGATGTGCACCGTGTCGATCGTAGTTATGAGGCCGGTGATCGAGTCTTCTTGCAGGTTAAATTGCATAAGAGTTCGATCAATTTTGGAAAGGGATTTAAAATCTCTCCTAGGTTTGTGGGACCTTTCGAAATTTTGGAGAGAAAGGGGCCCGTGGCATATCGACTAGCCTTCCCTGATTCTTTGAGGCATATGCACGATGTTTTTCATGTATCTGTTTTGAGACATTATATTAGTGACCCTACACATGTTATTGACATGAGTTCCTTGCAGATTTCAGATGAGGGGTCGGTCACGGCTGAGCCAATCTTCATCTTGGATCATTGTGTTCGACAACTATGACGTTGAATAGTAGATCAGGGCAAGGTCCAGTGGAACAACTATAGTACGAACTCGACGACCTGTGAGGACGCATATGATATGCGCCAACAGTTTCCATTTTTGTTTGATAGATAGACTTATGATACTATGATACACATTATTTCATCACTTATACCGTGAAACCTCAGAACAAAGCTTAGACTAATAGGGGGTGTATGTAACATCCCGCTGTTACGCACTGAGGAAACTTATTCTTTGAGGACACTTGCTCGCAAGTGATCCAGATTATTATGTTATTAAAACATTGATTTTGATTATGAGGCATTATGGGTTGATGTCATGTTGTTTTGCTGCATTGACATAGACAGGTGCTATTAACTCAGTTTTACTGAGTGTGCAGGATTTCAGAACTCGAGGGTGTAGAGGCATCGATGGAACCCCTTGGACTCTGGATCGAACTGGGGAGTGAACTATTGGGGTTTGATTTTTTTATATGTGATATTAGTGCATCTGATTAGACGATATGATTATGGATATATTTATGACATGATTAGTTGATGATGTAGGTTGACAATAGATTGTCGACCAGACTCACATGTGTAGTAGCAGGGTCATGCATGACTGCTAGAGATGTTGAGGGAGAGGTGTGGACAACATCCCTGCCATAGCCTACTAGAACTCTCATCGTGGCTCGAACTGTAGGTTAACGTTTACCTAGTTCGAGAGGACCCACGATGCCGTGAGGGAAGACTGCGACAATCCCTCACAATGATTCTAAGATGTGCGCAATAAGACGGGGACCTTATTCCTCAGAGGCCCTTAGTGTCCCACAAGTTCACCTGGTGGAGTATTGACTCTAGGGGTTTTTAATGTCTACCAAGTTAGTCAAGAGGCGAGTGGAACGCTTGGAGAACGTGGTGTGTTCTGAAGGACATGTCACGCAAGAAAAATGGAAAGAGGCGAGTGGCACCCTTGGATCACGTAGTGCATCCTGAAGGGCACGTCGCGCAAGGGAAACAGATGAGGCGAGTGGCACCCTTGGAGCACCTAATGCATCCTGAAGGGCACATCGCATTGTTAATGATAAATGAATGAACCTAGATGGCCTTAGGACGAATAACGTGATACTAATTTTTTTTTAAACAATTTCCCTAATAAATTGCTGCCCAGCATGAAAATTAAGGTCTAGGTCTAATCTTTGTTGGTGGTAAAATTTTACCTTTTTATAAAAAAATAAAAGTAATAATAATAATAATAATAATAATAATAATAATAATAATAATAATAATAGTAAAAAACAATTAAAGTGTTTTATAAAAATCTTTTGGGATAAAAAATTAAAAAGGGGAATGATTGTTTTACTTTTATGCTAATTAAAAATTTAATTCATTAAAAAAGGGGGAAGAAGGGTAAGTTTTTGCACATGCCTTTTTGAGATTAATTAAAAATGGAAAAAAGGGGAAATCTAAAATAATTAGAAAACTAGGAAAAACAGAAACCTTAAAAGAAAGGGAAAACACTAGGAAAAAACAATTAGTCCAACTTAGTAAGGTATCTACCATTTAAGAACTTTCTAATTTAAACTGAACTAGCAAATTAATAATGGGGAAAGTCATTAAAACCTCTAAGGGAATTTGGGGACACCTAGGAGCAATTTTAGGAGTGACTCTAGGTGGGTGAGGGAAATAAGGGTAATCAATTAATTAAAGAAATTAATTTATGGAGGAATGAAGGGGATGGGTGACACTTGTACGAGGAGGATTTTTAGGAATTAATTTAAATGCAATTTTAGGAGGGTAAAGGAGTTCAAAACTCTATATAATGGAGGGAGGAGAAGGAGGAAAGATCTCTTCTATTTGTGTAACATTATGCTACAAAAAACTATACTTGACTGACTTAGCTTATGGGAGTTGGGATACCCAGCTCAGTGAGGAATGGTAGCTTAGCGTTGCGAGGCAAGCTGGGAGCTAGTTGATTCTTGGTTAGTGTGCGTGGCCCCTTTGCAACTTGGGGGGCTAAGGGGGAAGATGAGTACTCCTAGCATTGGATGGGAGGTACTGGTGAAGTCTCGTTGGTCGACAAGACGGAGTTGTACGGAGCGTGCGAGACATTAATTCAGAGCGGGCGATCAGGAAACGATATGCTTTCTTTATTTTTGCATGGTAGATTGTAGTAGAATTTATGCTTTGGATCTGGATGTTTAATTGGGTAAGTAAATTGATTGTCTTAGCATTCTAGTTGATGATTGGATTTTTCCATAGCCTATAGCTCAATGATTGATTGACTCCCATGGCCTTTGATTCCTGGCATGTCTTGACTGCTCTGTGGTGTATTGATTTGTGAAGATTGTGGTTGTTTTTGCCTTTCGTCCCTAGCTTATCAGTCATTGCCTAAGCAGTTGGCCAGGATCCTGATCTACAGTCGTCACTTCAGCGTTAATAGACTTATGGATCTCAATGCCATGCTTTTCTGTGCGTGGATGATGAGAAAAGGACATTCTTGTCAGTCGTCTACCTCCGTTATTGTCCTTGGATGATTGTTTGACTTGCACCATTTAGAAAAGACCTCTATGTATGGATTATCTTTCGTCCTTATTGGTTTTTCTGTGTGCCTTGACTGATAGAATCCCTACGATCATTTCAATGAATTTTCTCATTAGATTCTTGTGTTTCTCTTACTGTTGTCTACGTTGTATTGGTATTCTGGAAATGGAAAAATGATTTGATTCACTGTCTGCATTTTTATATTTGGTATTCTGGCAATGAAAAAATGATCTGATTTTTTGTCTTCATTTTTGTATTGGTATCCTGCAAATGGAAAAATGTTTTTATTTGTTATTGATGTATGCATTCTATTGGTGTTCTGGCAATGGAAAAACAAATTAATTTCATGTCTACATTTTTGTATTGGTATCCTGGAATGGAATTTTTTTTTTATTTGGTATTCCTATCTGTGTTGTATTGGTATTCTGGTAATGGAAAAACGATTTGATTCCGTGTCTGCATTTTTATATTTGGTATCTTGGAAATGGAAAAACGTTTTTTTTGTGATATTCATGTCTGTGTTGTATTGGTATCCTGGCAATGGAAAAATGAAATCATTTCCTTGCATGCATTTTTATAATTGATATCCTGGTAAGGGAAGGGAATTTTGGTCATTCCTATATGCGTTTTCATTCAGAATCCGGGCAATGAAAAATGGAAACCATGATTTTTCCATTTAAAACATGTTTGAGATTGCCGTTGAAGTGCCCATGTTTTCGGTTTTAAAAGTTGATAGAGATTGTTTTTGAATTCCCACGTTTTTTATTTCAAAAGTTGACAGAGATTGTTGTTGAAATGCCCATTTTTTTTCTTTTAAAAGTTGAAAGAGATTGTTGTTGAAATGCCCATTTTTTTGTTTATAAAAGTTGACAGAGATTGTTGTTGAAATGCCCATGTTTTTTCTTTTAAAAGTTGACTGAGATTGTTGTTGAAATGCCTACGTTTTTGCTTTTAAACGTTGATAGGGATTGTTGTTCAAATGCCCACGTTTTTGCTTTTAAAATTTGACTGATATTGATGTTTAAATGCCCACGGTTTTGCTTTTAAAATAAGACCAAGATTGTTGTTTAACTACCCATGATTTTGCTTTTAAAATGAGACTAAGATTGTTGTTTAAATGCCCACGATTTTGCTTTTAAAATGAGATTGATATTGTTGTTTAAATGCCCACGATTTTGCTTTTAAAATGAGTCTGAGATTGTTGTATAATGCCCACGTTTTCCTATTAAATGTGACCGAGTTTGATGTAAATAACCACGGATTTACCCAAAAAAAATTGATTGAGTTCGTTGTTGAAGGGACACAATTTTTTTATTTAGAATGTTGACTGCATTGATTGTTGAATGACCACGAGTTGATCCTTCTGCAGTTTGTATTGTCTTCTTAATATCCTTCAATTCAGTGTACCCAGCCTTCTCACTGCCAAACATTAATTGATACAACCATGTTATTGGTCAGATTAATTGCTATGTAACTGCCATGTTAATTGTCAGGCTAATTGCTACAACAATGTCAAAGGACAACATTTTCCTTCTTAATATTAATTTCCACAACAATGTCAATTTATACAATGATGTTAATAGTCAATAGTTCCCTTCTTAATGTTATAGACAACTAGTTATTTTTGCTACAGATATCTTAGATAGACGGCATGTGTAATTTAATTAATTACAAGTGTGATATTGTAGCATTTTACATTGATGTGGCTAATGTAGTTATATATTGTCATTTGATAGTTAGATGGTAATTTAGGGGATTACTTATAATTACCCTTTTAGATGGTGATTAATCGTTAAATTAGTTTAGGAGTATTGACCAAAGTATAGATTAATCTTGCTAAATTAAATTGTAGTTAATGATTAAATCATAATGCAACATTTCCAAACTGATTCGTAATTGAGGTTATTTCGATTGAAATTAATGCTTGATTGTATTGTAGAATTGTCAATTAATTTGAAGGTGATGTTATTTAGATTGAAAGTAACGACTATGGTGTAAATTAGAATGGTAGATTGGATTGTATTAATTGTTAATCAGTTGATAAGTTAAAGACTAAATTATAATTTAGACTTGCTAAATTTCGATGGATACTCAATGTTAAAAACAATTTGTAACTGCTGACAAGTTTAGACTTGATTAATGGGTCAGGTGGTTGACGAAGCCATGAATTCCCTGGTAGTTTTCCTCTTGTGTCTTGTCGACCTTTTGTGTGGGGTGTGGGTATAGTATCCCTGTCAGTATTCGGATCCTAGTGCGTCAGAGTTTTCTAGAGTCCTTGGTCCAGATAGGATGTGTTGCGCCAAGGTTATTGACGCGTTTATCACCTGGGGACAACATGATTCCTGATGAGGGGATCATGGTGTGCCCTATTTGGATAGTGACAAATGATAACTTGGCCAGAGTTGGTGCCTTCCATGTGAGTGTTTTCGAGCATTGTGAGTTTGTTTTGCGCACAGGTTGAATGCCTTCAGGCATTTGGTTTGTGTGTCTTGAGGTTCTAGTATTTGTTCGTCAAGGTCGTTGTGTCGGGAGGGGGATGTTGTCCCTTGGCTTGTAGGCATGGTCCTAATGTGTCGGGAGGGTAGTCATTTCTCCTTGTTTTAACACATGTTTCACCCCATTTCTCATGTGCTAGTGCGTTGATTCATAGTTGTCTATTTCCTAGACTACATGATTATGTTCGTCGTCAGTGGTGAGGTAAACTATTTTCGTCGTCGCCTTATTTCCCTAAAATAAAATAAAAAATAAAAAATGCACTTCTGCTTCACTTGTACTCGTAATGAAGGGGTCATTACATCATGTGAATCTCTACAATCTATCAAAAACTAGTTCAACAAATATGGTGCCTAGCTGAACACTACACCCTTTGCACACTACGAAGCTATTTCTATAAATCCTACTAGGGCTTATTCCTTTCTACACTTCCTCAAGATTTTGTAAGCCATCAACTTAGTGGAAACCTTTGTTGCATGGTCATTGGTATCCTTGATGATTAGTCCTCGGGTTCGCCTATTTGTCCCAAACTGTGCTTTCACTTCCTCTTGAATTTATTTATCCCTGGATTTATTTTCCAAATGGTCTTATGGTTTTACATTGCTGGTAGGAAATTCTGTGATCTTATCTATGAGATCCATATCTATAGGGATCGTCCTGTCCATCCACAGGATACCTCCATGTACCTTGGCCAATATTTTTTTCAAAAAAAGGCCTACATTTTTATTGTTCCTGAAATGTGGTATGTCCAACAGATTCATAATCCTTGAGTTGTAGAGACCTATAACCCATTGCACAGGCTCCAAAATAGGTTTCCCTTGGGGTCCTACTTCCCCCTTGTTCTCCAAGTACACTTCCTGCATGAATTCAAGAAACTTTGTTGTGTCAGTTACATCATGGTCCACATATTTTAGCTTTGGAACCTTCCTTAACATGTCTTCCACTCCAACTACATCATCTGAGAGATGATGTAAATTTATCTCTACCACGCTTGGTGCTTTCCTCTTTTAACCTGCGTCTATGTTTTCTTCGACAACTTCTTCCTCAGGTTCTTCTTCTTCTTCTCCCTCTATTTTCTACTGGATTGTAATTTCTTCAAAAAGGACTTCATTTGCAATGACTTTATGCTTTTTTTTTCCTTTTCCTACATTTCTTCAGGGTTATCAGAACTAGAGTTTGCGCTTCCTTTAGGGTTTTCTGTGCTTTGACCCACTTGCACCTATTCTACGATTGATATTTCTTCCTCTATATTGGTGGGACTGATCGATTTGGTCTCTAATTTTTTAATGTCCTCCAACTTCACATTGGAGGACATAATTGATGATGGTAATTTCGATAAGTACCATTTAACTTATCGAAATTACCATCATCAACAAACTGGGCTTGGAAACGCTCTTTGGAAACTGGCGATCCTCTTTGCTCTTGCTTGCTAATCGCTGAGACCTCATTGGTACCTCCCAACCAACACTAGGGGTACTCTTATTCCCCCTGAGCCACAAAGGGGCCACACACTTAAGACCAGAGAAGAATATATCTCCCAGCTCACCTCTCAAGGTCGAGCTACCACTTCCTTTCACGCTGGGCATCTCAACTCCCACAAGAAAAATCAAGCAAGAAACTTTTCAGCAGCGTAACCTTATGCCTACCGGTCATGATCCATACTCCTCCTCCGCCATCCTTTTTATAGAGTTTTCTTAGTGATTAGTTTCCAAAAACCTCATTAGATTCTTTTTATTAAAGTTAATTAAGATAAACCTCTCCCGTACACATGTCACCCTATCCCTTAGTTGCACCAGAAATTAATTAATTAATTAAGTTAATTTTTCCTATTTCCCTCACCCACCTAAAAGCATTCCTAAAAACGCTCCTCGGAGTCCCTTTATTCCCTTACATTTCTTAAATGATTTATGCCTTACTTAAAGCCTAGTGGAGTTCACAAATAGAAAGTTACAAAGGCTAGATTCCCTATTAAGTTAGACATTCCCCTTTTTTCTTTAAGTTTCCCCTTTTCTTTAAGTTCCCCTTTTTATCTAAGTTCATAATTATGAAGTTTTTACTTAGTCAACAATTAATCTTTTAAATATTTTAATCCTCCATGAAATTATTATTTAATTATTATGTTTGAATTTTCTTCATCCCCCCCTTGTCTATTTAGTTTTTTTTTTT